>JADGIX010000053.1:0-65117 GCA_027595885.1 Globomyces sp. JEL0801
CGGTATTTCAATTTTCCAAATCCATCGTCATTGCCGTTTATGGAATATGTAATAGCTTTAGACTATTGTATCAAACGTTGAGAGGCCTCAACTAAGGAGCATTGAATTATGTTCAATACTTACGAGAAGATATCCACTTTGACAACATGTATAACCCAGAAGTTGCTTTATGGGAAATGATAGGATTTGAATACGAATTGGTTGACTGTTTGTGATGGAATGGATAATCTATGTATTTAGCGGCCCGTAATAACTAAGTACAAGTTTCTAGCTAGTTGAAGTTTTCCCATTCATCAGAAACTGAATTCCAATGCTCGCTTACAACAATTTGAAGTTGGTCAATAATCCAGAGCAGTATCATGGACAAAATGTTCAAGGCCCATTTTTTGAAGGTAAACTTATTGCATTTACCATAGGATGGTATTATAAGACAGTGGTCGAATCAAGCGGTTCCATAATAGTCATCGTTGGTACTTTTATGCCTCCAAATCAGTCTAGTGACAACCCAAGGTCTCAACCACATACTTTTATTATGGTCTTTAGAACTCCGAATACAACGGAATGCCTGTACTATTTATATCCAATTGCTGATTTTGAATTTGAAAATCATAAGTCTTTTGGATATACTTTAAGAGTTGGGAAGAGCTTGTTTACAAACGATGGATTCAAGCTTAATTTGGATGCCAAGGATTTAAATTGGCAACCAGAGCAAGATGATATTCAATTCCTAAACAAAGTGAAATCCGAAAGAGAAATGATGACAAAGGATTTGGCTGTAGAGCAAGCAAAGTATGAACGTGTTGAATATTCCATCATCGCTGAAGCCAACTTTACAGATATCATCAGACTGGATTCATCATTATATAAACCAACGATAATGGGCCCCTTTGCGTACTTACCAATTCTGGAATGCTATCATGGTGTAGTAAATGTTTACCACAAATCCTCTGGTTTCATAAAGTTTAACAAAGGTGCGGAATCCGAAATAATCTCACTAAATGGCGATGGATATATAGAGAAAGATCATGGGTACAATTTTCCTAAGAGTTGGATCTGGATACAAACGCATTCATTTTCGAATGAAAGTGGTTCCTGTTTATTGATCTCCATTGCCGATGTACCGCTTCTTAGCGACATTGGTTTATTATCGAAAGCAGTAGAGTCTTTACCAGTTATTGGAAAGAAGATTGTTTCTAAATGTGCAATTACTGGATTTTTAGTCAACTTATACCATTCAAGAACGAAACAGACTTATAACCTTAGTTTTTACACTGGTGCTAAGATTCAGCAAATTGATTTTGTATGTAGTGATGACAATGGAACTCCAATTCAAAAACTTACAACGATGATATCCAAAGGAAATATAGAATTGAAAATCGAAACGAGACGTGTATTAGGCACTGGAGTTCCACTTCCTGGCCCCTGTAAAACAGGGAAGGGGATGATTATGTTGGTCGAAGAATCTATCACAGTAACGGTACATGTTATCTTGAAAGTGGATGGTAAAATTGTGTTTGATGACACTGGCCATGAAGCAGGCATGGAAGGTAACATAATTATAATAGTCATACTAATAATATTAGTGGTTGGGGATATGGATAGGCTTCGAAATAGAATTTAGTTTACTTTTAATGAAATAAGCGTTTTATATATATACTTTAAAGTTGTGGTGAAAAAACCAAGTCCATCTGAGCCAACTTCATTGGATTGGTCGCTTGATTAATCAAGTCTAATATTGTTTGATTTACAGGTCCTGGGTTTTCAAATGCCTATTTGTTATACTTCAATGAGTTTTACATTATTTCGTTCATTTTTACAAGACAGTGTTTGAGCTCGATGTAATATAATCCGGCTGTTTTGAACAACCATATCACGCAATTGATTATTGGCTGGGAAAGGTTTTCGTTGTTCCGTTTGCCACATATACATTTCCTCCCTTACAAAAAGTGACAAATAGTCTCTCAAATCATCCTAACATTAGGCATAACATTCTTTACATCCGGGTCCATTAAAGATTGCCCCAAAGCAATTATCGCTGCAGTAAATAGTCCCTCTAATCCAATTGGTGTAATAAAGTGCTGAATATTTGGCGTTAATCGGAAAGGAATAGCTTCGGCATTCGTAAACAAACCAGTTAAATTGGAGATGGCTAAAATTACTATCATACGCAAAATTACTTGAGTAAAACTCTGGCATCCAAATATTTCCTTTTTCACATGATATAGAGAATCTATGTGGGGAGCGTTGTCCAACACAAAGCAAATAAGTCATAAATGTTACACAAGCCATTTGAGTTGTAAAGCGCTTCCTGATAGTCCATAAATCTTGGTATGTCAACATTCGTTCAGTGAAAAACTTTTAATTAATTTTCATAGTAACCACTTACTTTGGAAAGGATCGTCTCCGGAACTAACTTTTCACTGATTTCTTGATTAATTTCTGCTTTCAAAGCAATCAGTTCAACCTTCTAAAAATAGTAAGTTGACAGAATACCTTACCGATTTTTTAGTTAGGTCACTAGCCAGACATGCTTCTCGCATCCTATTCGTATATAACAATATTGGATCGTCTTTGTGAAATCCACTCTTGGAAGCATGCTCTTCATAGATTTCTTGCAAAGTAATATTTGACCTGTCATCGGATACCAACCTAACTTGCAGGGCCAATGGGACAACAATAGGTAAATTAAATTGTAAACTTCTTTTTCGAGTAGCAATTTTATGGTTTAGAGTCCTACAATGTTCAGTTTAAGCATCTTACTCGTTTAATAGTCGGAAGAATTGGTGGGTTCTCTCTTCCCTACGGCATTGCTTAGCAGCTGGATGCTGTATAATAAATGGATGTTTGGATCCATCTGAAGCAAGAATTTCAATTCGTCGATATGATCCAGAATGCCCTCTGAATACATCAATTGTAGGTAGAAATCGAAGGACCCTAACAAAATCTTTGTTCGAATTTTTCATCTAAAACGGTTATGATTTACAATTAGAACCTGAAAGTACTGTCCTGGTACTTCTATCTCATCAAATTTTGTGTATTCGAACTCTGCAAGATAGGTAGAATAGTGCTCCAGATACTGTACTTTTGGGCGGCTATCTAGCAATGCTTCCAATTGATCCCTCCAAAGACGAAACTTTTCCACTAATTGCGACATATTTGGTTTGCTGTTTATGAAGTCATGTTCGAATGCTTCTTTATACTAGAAACCATTAAATTAGAGTTACGTACCTTGGTATGGTTTCGACCCATATTCTCAGCAAACCTTGCCAAACTTGCAGTGGTTCCAGCGGACATCGGCCCACCTGAGTCGGGATATTTTGGTAATCCCACAACATACATCTATACAAAATTAAACCAGGTTTTAGTACCTGCACACCATCATTCAATAGCGCTACAATCAACCTATAGATGTCTTCATCTGTAGTTGGCTTCAAACGACCAAGTAGATGCTCCACCATTTGCTCCATTGTAAGCGCAAGCAGTGGGAAGGCAGTTTTCAGAATGCCCATGATCTCATCTACGAAATCCCACGGAAACTGTTGAACCGTATGTACCGGTACTTTATCATTTACAGGTTCCATTTTGACATCGGATACAGAATTATTTTCTTCTTTCACTTCTGATTCACCTACCATTGCTACAGAAGTAGTCTGAGACAGCGTTTCTTGCTGATTTTGCTGCTGCTGATGATGTGAAGCTTCCAAATGTTGCTTCTTATTTGCAGCGAGTCCTTCCTTTGCAGTTCTCAACGAAAAGTGCAATGCTTGTGGATATGCTTTGGCCAATTTCATCAAGATGGTACGTGCAAATCTAACCTCTTTTCGAGACAAAGATGTTATCAATTCGGGAATAAAAGTGATCCAGTACCAGACCTGAGCATCAGTTTTAAATGACTCATAAGCTTTCATCAAAGACCCTTCATTGTCATCAAGGGATATCAACCACATAATTCGTGACAGATACTTTCGAGACCGTGAATTGTTGTAAATTTCAGCAGCGTGTAAATAGCAATTGATAGCATCATATGCATACTTCAGTTCCCCAGGATTTTCATCGAACATTCGATCATTATATTCACCAAAACGGGCCCATCCACCGGGGATGTTGACATCAAGTTGAGTTCCAGTAGAGAATGCCTGCATTGCCTCAGTATGCAAACCCAGTTTGGCCAAAAAGATTCCTCGTAATGTGTAAAACTCTGCCCTTTGTGCATTTGAAAAATAAGTAAAGTTAGTTTGATTGATCACATCCAGGCCGGCTGAGTACTCCCCTAAAACATTTTTATGAAGCTTGGCCTGTTCACGCAATTTATAGAATGCCTCTTGGATCTCGATGTTCGGGAGTGTGTAAATCTTTCCTAAGGAACTAATACAAACATCAGGTAAATTATGTTTCCTAGCAATATTTGCAAATCGATTGATTATCCATGCCGTTTCATGATAGCCTTTGGGTCAATTAAAATGTCAAAATACCTCTGAATGCGAAAGTTGCATTTGCTTGTTGCCCACCATTTGCATTCGCTGCATTCAGTTGGGGGATTAATGGCAAGTAAGCTTTGTTGATACTTGTGAACACATGCTGCCTCCATGCTACTAGATCACTCCAAATTGACATATCATCCCACATATTTGGAAGTCTATCACGCCAAGTAGAAATAATATTTTTCAACTCTTGTGATTTCATATCAATGTTACTAGCAGTGGTTGCATGCAGATTCGTTTGTATACCACAAGCTTCTTGCAATTCGACAAATTGCTGGAATGCGTAAAAAGTGGGTATGTGCGAATATGATATGATTCTTGGTAAAGAATGCCATTGCTTTAAAACTAACTGTATTCCTTCATCACATATCTTGTTAAATTCCTGTAACGGTTCCTGCCCTTCATTCAGCCTTTGTAATACCAAAAAGGCGTGATATAATTTTTTTCTAACGTTAAAATAGCCATAGGTGTACCTTGGTGTGGGAGGGTGGGAGACAAGTTTTAGGGTTTGCGCTAGTGGTTCCCTATCTGCAATCCAATCAGAGATTCTCCAAGAGCAATCGAGTAGTAGATCCGGATTTGAATCATGTTTACTTAAATCACACAAAATGTCCCATTGTTGAAGTTTTTCCGTACATTTTATCCATTGCTTCTCCCAAAGTAAATATTCCGACTCAGTAAATGGAAGTACACATGTTCTGGCCTTCGCTTGAGCTGATTCATAAAATTTTTGAGCAACTTGCCACATTCCAGTTTGCTCAAACGATACCGCAGCATTTGTCTCTGTAAATTGACACCGCCTCCTCCAAAGCCCAGCAAAATAATCATCTTCCGACAAATCGGAATATAGATCACATAAAGCATCCATAAAAGACTCTCTAATCTTTTCATCATCCTTATTGTTTCCACTAAGAGTCAATTGCGGATCTAAAACAGAAGATGTTAGTAGTTCCATAGAAGTGTGCCATGCATTATATGTTTGACCTAAATATTTCAATAGTTGGGGTGGTAATTGAATGGAAGGTGTCGCTTTACAAACACCATCCAGAAGTGCTTGAATAACATTAGGTCTTGCATTAACTTGTACAATATGGTAATCTTTGGCAAGCAAGCTAATCAAAGATTTTACCGAATCGTGACGTTCAGTACTATCCAGCGCATTCCAAGACAATGAGAACATATCAACCCATAAACTATAAGCTAGGTTTACATCATTATGTATGAAATTTCGCAAAGGATTGATTAATGCATTGGTAGTTTGGGATCGCAGTGAAGATAAGAACTCCTTGACTTGTTCAATGATGGTAATCTGTTCAGAAGAAAGTAGTTTAGCATTGCTATCTACTTTTTCCCTTAAAAAGGGCAGTCGAATAGATGTATTACTGTCGTATACATTTGGTGTCACGATTACAGCACCTAACAGGAGATCCAACGCTTGACAAATCCAGAAAGAGTCTGCAAGATTTTGCCAATTTTGGATACCTAATCATTAGAATTATAAAATTACGTAGGACGTAGCTCATTCGAACCTGTATTGAGTGAGGAACTGATTGATCGAATATGGATGCGAATCGGTGCCTTAAATTAGGATTTCCTAACTTTAATCCTTCCAAAAACACGTGCTCCAAGCGAACAGTAATTTCGGTTCTGCTTAAAGACTTTTCCTCATAAATCTCTGCAACAAACTGCATATATTCTTCGAAAAGAGACGTGTTTCCATGAGCTTTGAAGATGAACATTTTCACAACAATGGCGGATTTTTCTTTAACAGATGGAAATGCTTCATTAGGGGTTTCTAGAATCCATCCTCTTGTAATTTTTAAAATTGCTTGATGAAGAGGCTGTAGCTTAGCATTCTCTAAAATCTGTAACAATGTCCCAATAAACTGTTTTCGTAGTTCACCGAGATAGAGCATTTGTGTATTAAGCACCAGCATTACAATTTCAGCATTTGAATAATCATCCGTTGCTGGAGGTTGGTTTGGATCAGCTAAGTTCTGCAGCTGCTTTAAATATGTATCACTGACTAAAGTTTGTAGAAGTTTAGCCAAATCTGCCAAATGTACGCGAATCGATTGTGCAGCTATTTGATTTTCGATTCTCTTATAGTATGCGGATTTCAATAATACCGCTATTGCATCAATATTGATCATAACCTTGAGCTTTTCGTGGAGTTTAGCATCAATTGTCTTAAAGAACAACTGCTTTTCTGCTACTTTTTGAGAACTGGCTGTTCCAGTTTCGTGGTCAAATGCGTCACAAACTTTTTCAATTATAGTTGACAGAGCAGTTAGTAAAGGTAATTGGTCTGATGATCCCCACTTTTCCAAACATTTCTGAAACATAGAAATATTTTCAAGTATCCAAAATTGTGATTTACAATGTGTCAATACCTTTAAAATCTCTGCAGCATTCACCACAAAGACTAAATCCACATTTTCAGATGTAATCACCTTCTCTAATTGTGACATGACAGTAGATGCGTTTGGCCAAAGTGTTAGACTTGCTTCCAAGACCTCCATCGATTTCACGAATAACGGCCCACCATTGTGTGTCTCACCCAAAGACAAATAGAAGCGAATAATAAATGTAATTATTACTTCTTGATAAGATTGACTAAGTAGCATTTCAGTTTCAGGTTCGTCAGTATCAACCTCCATATGACCCTCTAAAATATAAATTCAAGTTAAGAATTACCATTGCCAGCTAACTCTTCTTTAGCCGTTTTTTCCCACTCAATGATTAGAAGTACCATATCAACGCTGAGATTTCTTGTTTCTTGTGTAGCATTTCCGGATAAACCTAACCTAGCCAATGATTGTATAATTTGAGGCATAAAATGATGTCTGTTTGTGTAAAAATGCTTGGCATTTCGAATAATTAGTTGAAACACTGAGACTAATTGTGAGACGCTGTGTCCATCTTCTATGATAATCTTTCTAATCCACTGCACCCAAACAGGAATTTGTGAACCTTCTACTAAATTCATGCCAGTTCTGTTCGGCAAGGCGGGGACAATGCTGTCCAATGCTTGCCTCACCATGGTTCTACCATCTGCTTGATGTGCTTTCAACTGAGCAACATAAGATTGTGCCACTATTTTGGGAGGTGCTTCAAACTCTTTGATAAATCGACAGAGTAGAACAAATGCAGATTGTTTTGCAATCATATCTTCCATTTTAGCATTGCTCCAAGCAAATTTGATTACTTCTTTTTTGAATCCTTCAATTATATTTGGAACTTGATAGAGTAGCAATGTAGATAATTGAAGTTGGGCCACTTTAAGGGCATCCATATCACTTTCATTTCCTGGTTCGGATGTCGTTGTCCACATGCAAGTCATAATACTTTGCACCACATCTTGACTGAAGATATCACCAGTTTTATTTAACATGGCCAGTGGTATGATCAAATAGCGTAATATAATGGCTTTTTGCTTCAAAGAAAAGGCAGATTGTGCATAAAGCTGCAAATATCGCAGGATAACATTCTTCTGTTTTTCAATAGGTGATTCAGCTGCAAATTCAAAAAGAAACTGCTTTAAATAAGACACCAATAACGTCTCATGAGTTGTGAACCCTTCCATCAATACAAACAATAAATCAATTTCGTCTGCTTTGTTTTTGCAATATACCATCAAGAGTTGGAATACTTGCAACGAAATTTGAAATCTTTGAAGACTGGTCTGTTTATCCAATTGACCGTTAGTATTTGCTCTCCATACGTTAATTGCTTGATCTAATAGATTTCTATTCTGAACAAACCAATCAATGCGAACATCTGCAAGTGCTGTTAATAACTGTATACCATGCTGTCGAAGAATATTTTGGTCAACATCAACTGATTCCACCACTAAAAAGCATTGATTTATAATCTTAATAGGATTATTCAGTACTTCATTTAATAACTCGTCCGCATTTCCTGATCTCAAAAGTGCGATAAACAATTTTGAGTGGAGAGGTTGATGAAAGCGTGCCAAAAAATAATCAAATGCTTCTCCGGCGTAACGATTGAGATATCGACAAAGTGGTTTCCTGAAAGGACTAGATACTGATCGATGTATTTGGGTTTCTAGTTCAATCACCTGTGTAACTAATTCGTCCATGAATATGTTAGCTGCTGGTGGAAGCAAATAGAAAACATTGAAAATCCCTGCAATAATTGCGATAGCATCTACGTCAGCTAATGGGTGAGCAGAGTATTCTTCCAGCTTTTGTGGATCAGCCCATTGGCGAAGATGATCTAATAATTTCCGACCTATTTCAACCTTGAATTTAATCAGAAATCAACGATGCTTACTTTGAAATAATTGGTCAATAGTTCTAACAAGCGTGCTAAACCCTCTAATGCAGCAACACTCAATTTTTTGTAGTCCGACATATTTACCAAAATCGGTTTCAGACCGGCTTGGAGCAAATCTTTTGGCAGTCTTTGCTGTTGATTTAGAACGTCAGTGAGTCCTACAATTACTTGGAAAATATATACCTTTATTGGCCACTTCGATGACTTCAGGGCATTTGGAATACAAGCACTTAAAAAAAAGTGTAATAATGCGATTTCTGGTAGGACCATGCTTTCCAGAACTAATGTCTGGTAACTCCATCACTGCAGAAAGTAATTTGATACATTCAACCCGTAAATTGTTTACCGACAAAGCCATCCTGTACTGATTGTCTTTGTTTAATAAAGACTGGTCTTCCGCATCTGCCAATGCCAAGGCTTCTTGAACCAATCTGGTTAATTCTTCAGTGTATGACGCCAATGAAGGTGTAAGTGTAAGGCAGTATGTGATAGCATCAATATAACCCATTTGTAATGCGAATGGCAAAGCTCTAAGTGGTTTTGCAAAGATTGGGTTCAGCAAAAAATGCTTTACAGGAGTCAATATGTCAGTCACTGAACGACCTGTCAACTCTGCCAACAGCTCCATTACACCCTTTACCGTATTTCGAACAGTTAAGTTCGCATTTGATAATTCCGGGATGATACTGGCTACTAAATCAGTAAAAGTTTTTTCGAAAATCGGAAGTTTTTGATTTTCCAACTTATTACAGTTTCGCAAAATATTGGTGAGAGTTTTTGCCGCACTTGATATGTTGAAGAGTGATACATTCGCTGCCATATCTTTCAACACAAAGAGCATCGACTTTGTAAATTCAATTTGATGTCCAATCATCCATTCAGCACTAAAGTCAAGTTTTTCTGTCATAACTGCAAGCCCTAAACAACCTCCAGCTTTCTTGTACCACTCCTTTTGATAGCAATATGAACTAAAAGAGTATGTCAATACTTGAAATGCTGCAATCTTCTCCGTTTCACAGTCACCTAATAGTATTTTACAACTACTATGAAACTGAAGTATGATTTTTTCTCCCAAGTCGCGTATCTGCCTTATTTCATTTGCAAGTGCATTGACTAATGACGTCAAGAATCCTTTCAGATTGGAATTTGCATAGGTAGCTAGTATTTCGGCAATATTCGCATTCGATTCGGGTCTTGGGATCTCCACAACCTCTTCAATTGCTAATAGAGCAAAATGATGACAAATTCGTTCAATAAGCCACCAAACCTGCTGCTCCAGCTCAGGAACACACCCAGCGGCAATCACAGATTCAAACCAGAGTGTAATACAGTTATCCAATGAATGCTTACGAGTTCGAGATATTTGAGGAGGAACTTTGAAATAGTCGTCATATAGTTTCGGATTTTCATCAGTTTCATTAGGGCCAGAATATTTTGATTTAAATTGTTCAATGTTTGCCTCAACAGTTGCTTTAAGATCTCCAACTTGTTGATCTGCTTCAAGAAAGAGACCAGTGGAAGCATGAACAAACAAATAAGCTTGTTTCGTATCATATTCATTGCTGCGCGATGAAAGAAGTGTCTGATGGGCAAACGTGAGTGCCTTGAATAATGATATTTCTTGGAGTTGTGCAGTACCTTGAAAGCAAAACGTAAATTTGGCTGCATCTTCGAATGACAAGTCGTATAATAAAGGAGACTGGTCATTTATATTGCTTCTATTTCGACCACCAAATTTACCCAAGATTCGTAGTGTAGTATGACTATGGATATGATTGTAAGGAATTGGTTGTAAATGCTTCCACAATGCAGCCATCAAATCATCTTTTACTGGAGCAAAGATTGGTTCCAAGAATTCATGATTAAGGTTGTCAATACATAATTCTAAGGTTCGAAGACTTTGATTAACTAAATCTGGTCCAGATTGTAATGCTATTACTAATGGTTTCATCAAGTACGATAAATGTGGCAGTAACACACTTAGTCGTACAGGTACTGTCAGACACAGCTCTACAAAGAGTTCGCGCATTTGTGGTTTGTAAGCTAATGAGAGAAGGGTGTTCAAGCTTTGGAGCAATACTTGAAGAAGTGGAAGTACTTCCTGGTAAAGAGTTTCGAATTTTCCACCTCCAATACTTCGGAAAAGATTTCGAAGCAACAGGAAATAATTTAATGGCTCTTTAGCTGTTTCCGACAACTTCAAGCTAAGCATAATAATTTTTGCCAAATGTGGTTGCAGAACTTTCTCGTTTTGTTCCGGAAACAATGAAACTGCTTTAAACAAAAGAGTGAAGAGTCGCAGCATAACCGAAGATCGCGTGGATTCATTGTTTATGCTCTTTCCAATATCTTTATCCGCCGCCACGCTTCCAACTACGGGCGCATGCCCAACATCTTTAAACCGATCCACAAGATAACTTAACAAAGGACCAGAAAAATTTGCAGATACTGTGGCATTTGAAAAGAAATATTGAGGGATTGCAATAATAGAAGGGTTTGTAACCGTCTTTTCAAAAAGAAATTCCATATTTTCACAACATACTTCCTGAAACATTGCTGGATCCACATATGTGAAGATAGATGCAAAAGATTCGGTGATTTCTTTGCTGTCCTTTGCCAAAAGAGCTTTATCTTCACCTTCTACGAACAGATACTCAAAGCAACCAAGCCCCTCTTTGAAAACAGTCAACAAAATTTCTCCCTCATCACAAAAATCAATATGAGTGGTCATTTTGATTAAATTGCTTGAATCAAATTGTCGCAATGTGAATAAAATGTTTTTCACTCCAACCAGTACTGTCTTGAATTGCATTCTCATTTCTATTTATGAGATTGAATCTCAAATACCTTTCAGTAGATCAGGTGTACTTTCCATTGGCCGGGATGTACTACGAATAGGCTGTATGGATCCGACGTCCAAAAAACTTTCAATGTCTTGAATTTCAGAATATATTGGTTCCTCTTGTTTTTCAGAACGTTGATGGAATGAAACAACAGTTGGTAGAATGGATTTCAATGTAATAAGTATTCCTGAGAGGGAATCCAGAATTCGCACAAGCAAATGCCGGGCTATCGTTAGACTTTGAATACATTGTACCTTCTTGTTTTGATGGTTGTGCAATTATGTTTTCTGCAAGACTAAACAAAATTTTACAACACATAGTTTGAACTGGTGGTGTCAGTCTATCATCTTGCATATGATTAGAAAGGATTGGTATGATCTGCATTAAATGTGTCAATGACAATTCACTCCGAACGTGATAGATCAAATCTGTTAATACTTGACAGGCAAGATTTCTATTTATAAAACATTGAAGTTAAACCTGAGAGTTTCGCGGCAGGTAACACCAGTACCAATCAAAATGTCTTCATTGAATAATAGCTCCATATATGATATAAAAGAGCTTCTAAATTCAGTGAACCAAAGGTGACGAGTGGCGACTAGCAATTCCTAAAGTATTAAGGAAGAGGTTTTACCTTTCGTGTTGCAGATGCATCACCTGGACAATCTTTCATCAGCGTTATAACACCCATTGCAATTTGATCTTGATATGGTTTAATAATAGGCAAAAAGCTTCTCAAGATATATGCCAAAAATGATACCGTCTATGGGATAAGATTGGTAACAGTACCTTCACTTGAAGGGACTTGTATTCTCCATATCGAACCACATCCATAATGGCGGGTGACATACCAATGAAAACATTTCCTTGTTTCGCTGCTTCTTGGTGGGCCAAAAATTGTTTGCTTGGTTGAAGCAATAAAACCTTTTTTTAATTAATTTAGTGTACCTTCACAATTGGTTCAACAAACATTGGCACATTCTGAGTTACAAAATTTTTATGAAGTTGAAAAAGAAGCGCAATTATGATTGGACATTCCGTTAGGACTTTGAAACTAAACATTGATTTTGTGATTGGTCTTGGACTAATTTGCATCTGTTGATCCTTTGATATGTTAGCAAGGTTAAAAAGATCATCAATGACGTATCAAATGTAATTCAGATTAAGAGTGTTGTACCTGATCATCAAACGTTTGTTGTACAGCATATTCCATATTTGAATACATCTCTTTGACTATATGCAGAAATGATTGAACTTGATCTTGCATGATAGAAGTATAATGTTTATGCAAATCAACAATAATCTTTAGACAAATCACAGCATTTTCTTCATTATCATTTGCAAGTACATCCATTAGCAATACCATCAAATCATGAGCATATGGTTTTAATGCTTCATTTTGAGGGAATCGTAATATAATTTCCAATATCATATTTCTTAATTTCTAAAAGGATTAGTGATCGATTGATACATGTTCATTATTTTCACCAAAATCTTGAGGAGGAACTTGTTCCAATAGTAATTTAAAAGTGGGTAATATTCTAGCTAAGAAAGGTTGATATTCTAGCGAGTGAACTATTTCTATTGAATCTCTCAATTCTATAGCAATTGCAACTTTTACATCATTACCTAATTAAATTGATTAGATCGATATCTATACCGACAGCAGAGTCAGCTAAACGAGCAGCATAAAACTCGTAATTTGAAGAGTTGAATGCCATAGTGAAAATGAAAATCTAAGAGTTGAAGTGGGTTGGATATACTCGTTCCTGATTGGTTGAAAATTTTGTCAATTTATACTGCATTTTGATTGGTTGGAAATTTTGTCAATTTGATTCAAAGACTGTGTTGGATGATCATACTAATCAATAAATCAATAGATATTAGATGTTCATAATAATCAATAAATAGATATATGATGAACATACTAATGAGTACATCATGGTAATGAATAAATAGATAGATATTGTGGATGATCATATTAATGAATTTGACAAATGTCGCAATAAATTATCGCAAAAACTATATTACTTCCAATCTAAAATACTCCATCATTATACGTTATTGAGTCCATAAAGACATCCCATATAAACATCATCATCAATCGTATCTTCAAAAAAGTGTAATCGCATCTTAAAAAATGTCAAAGCTGTTAACAAACTATCACTCCCTGCTTGATGCTGTGGTCCAACTCTAGGTATCTATTGTAAATAATAACTAAATTCACCTGCAAGTCATCCGCTATATCTTGTAATCCTCCTCTTAAAGTTTTACAACTCTTCATCATAAACTTTATATCATAGATGCATGGAAAATACGTTCGTAAACATTCAAAGAAATCAGCTTCTTCTGCTGGTAACGATAAACAAGTAGCAAGCTTCAGTAAATAACCAAAATCATAACCACTAAATGGTAAGATACAAATAAATATTACCTATGGAAAGATATCCACTTGATTTCATCTGTCAAGATCAACCCAGAACTAATAAGTAATTCACCAAAATGATGAACGTCAATTCCATAATCTTCATGTTTCTTAAAATCAATTCCAGATTTAATCAACAAATCAATAGAACTCTGAGCGTACATATCATCACTAACATGAATAAAAGGACAATTACTTCAAATTAAAATGAAAATTAAACTGCCATGTTTGTTTCCCAGGAGGTAAATGACCTTTCGCATCTGTAAAAGTTAATCCAAGCTGGATAATTTTCAGTAGATCTACGTTGCATCTCAAAGTTTGGAAATGATAGTCAGAAGAATTTTTGAAAGTTCCAATTGGACGAGCGACAACTCCAGGAAATTCAGTATCCATAGCTACATAAGGATATTTTTCTATCACTTCTCTAATATTGGCCATTTCCGCTTCCAATGTACTTGCCCAAACATCGACGATGTGTTGCATTAGTGAAAAAAATCGTGATGATAATCAAAAAAGAATTCAATGGACTTTTCAGTCCCAAGAACAGGAATATATGAGGAATATCTATAGTAAATAGGGTCAGTAGAAGGTTCTTTTAAGGATTTATTTATGAGTAAATTCAGAGCACCATCTAAAAGAACAATACTCATCTTCAAAAAAACGTAGTCTTTTAAAATCGTTTATTACTTGGTTATTCGATTCCTAAGCGTTTCATTCGTCGGAGAACTAAAAGATCTCGTTCCTTTTCCAGTTGACTCATCATGTTGTTTTCAAAAACGTAAACTCCATAACCTAGTGACATTAGAATACATATTGAACAGTACCAATTCCAACAAATCCGAGTCCCCAAACAAGTCCTAAATATGATTCTGATAGACTGTTAATTTAAATTGATTCTTACTTCCCAGGATTGGTTTTTGTTGAATCCCTCTGGCAAATGCATTTACAAACACTCCAGCACAACCCCATAACCCCATTTCAACTGCGAATTCTAAAGGACTGTCTTTTCTACCAAGTGCATGTGTCTTTAATTGTAATGGCATTTGGTCAATTGATAAAAGAAATTTTCACACTCAAGTGTTGAGAAGTAATACACAATAAAGACTCATTGAAATATATAAAAGAAGAAACTTTAAGAAGGTAAATGTTGTCGAACACTGCGTAAAACATCCATTGCTATCTGGTTACCATCAGTTGAAATAGACTCGTTTGCTAGAAGCAAATAAATTTTATGAATCCCTTCCGATCTATATCATTACTATATAATATGTCCTTACTTTGCAAAAAATCGGTAAGAATCACGAACAATCGAAAATTCCTTCACACCAGGGCTTTTTAAATGGATACTTGAGAGTTAGAAACTTCATTAGTCTAACCTTGCTTCAGCAAAAGATGTCCAAAATTCTTTTAGAATTTCCTGTTGTTGTAGTTCTGGTCCCGGTCTTAAGGTTGGGAATACTAGCATTAATTACTAACAAAATAATACAAGTATTTCCAGTCTTGATATTATGATAGAGCAAACATAATGTTTCACGTTTGGCAAACAAACGTAGAAGGACCGGACTTTCCTATCATTGGTAATCAATGGGATTACCTCTGTTGGAATTTCCAAACGAGATTGGATCAATGAAGATTCGAATAGATTAACACTTGATTGTATCAAAGAGAATGGGACTTCCATAAAGCACAAAATTGATAGTGTGAATGTTTGTATTCGTAGCGTATAAAGACTGTGCCATGCGCCATTACAAAATATAGGAGTAAAACGAACATGAGCAGATCCCATTGGCCGAGCAGTTTGATATTGAAGAATCTGTTACTATTAGCAATAAGTATATACCTTCCTCGTTTCATGTAAGGACATTCGCGAATGAATCACCGAATTACCCACAGTAATCATGGTTCCATTACCACAGATACATTGTTGTGATTCTAAGGATCCCATGAGTCTATCTAATTGATCGGTGATGTCGCTCGATACAAAGCACTATTGTCAAGTCAATAATAAATACCTGATTCACTCCAGAAGTGACAACATATGGATCGTAAACATTTTTGGAAAACATAGATGAGAGTAAATCCTATAGTTAATAAAAAAAAAATAAACTAACATGAATCCCATTAACATCGAATACACGTCCCTCGGCATCCCAATACTGTTCAGGACCAAATATCATCTACATATTAAAATAATACTAATCATACTTCAAGTAGCTCTGTTAGATCTTTGATGATGATTTGAACTATACCAGACCCCGCCTGAACATCTGTATGGCAGAGTAATAGGAACTAAAGATCAAAATTATAGTAACGATCAGTACCTCTCCAATTTCCTTAATGAAAATTTTACCATATACTGAAGTGACTTCCCGAACTTCTTCCTTCAACAATGTTTTACAAAAGTTGGCAACAGAAGACGCGAATACTACAAATCAACTTGATTCCATACTTACCAACAATAAAACTTGAATCAAGCTTATCTCCATAGAAGTTTTTGGAGTATAGAGTTTTCCCTGACCGATGAATCAAAAAGAAGTTTTTAAACATTGGGTTAAAAGCAAAACACGCAAATGAAATGTTGTGATCTGGTTCAATACAGAAACTACGACAATACCAAAGTGATGAGTAGATTTAATATGCATTATAAATAATACCAAGATCTTTTGATGTCACTTTTAGCAATGAGTAACGCTCACTTGTGGACTGGCGATTGTTCTCCAAATCCTTCTAAATATCGTTTATATACCCCAATGGAATCATTAGTTTAGTTAATGGGAATCAGAATTCTATGAATTGTTGGAAAAAAATACCTAATTGAATTTTAACCATCTTATGGATACACTACTACAGGCAACCTGATATACAATAGTTTAATTATTTAGATTGGATACTGGTCTTTCCTTCCACAAATTGGAACATCAATTTTACAATCTGCTTATTATCAGTTAAGGCCAAAACCAGCTGAAGGAACTCCAGAGTATAAGCAACACAAAAAGAATGCGTTTATCACTGTTATTATACTCTATTTGATTTACAGTATTTACCAAGTACTCTAGTAATTAAACTAAAAACCTAAAGGAAAATGCTGCTATACCAACGAATTTTTATGATATATTGCAAATATCTCCATTAGCAACGGATAAGCAAATCAAAATTCAACATAGACAGCTATCATTGCTTTATCACCCTGTAATAACCTCGTAACTAACTTTTTAGGATAAAGTCCAATCCACCGACGTAAACTAATTTCAACATAATTCGTAGGGTTCTAGTGAGAATTACTTTATAGAAATACGTAATGCGTATGAGATTTTGAAAGACCCAGTCAAACGTGTTGCATATGGTAGATTACAGGTGTCTTTTAACTCGACAGATCACTTTGGAATCAAAAGTTTTGAATGTGTTCGATGCTATTTTTACAAGGATTATTTTACAGATAACATCAGTTCTACATTGGCATATTATGCAATAACCGTAATTGTGGTATGATAGAATCTTTTGACCAGAGGTTTCTTTACTATCTTTTATGAAAAATTTCTCTTTTGGAAGATATTGGAGATTTACATCGTTAATCGGACTTGGAGCATTTGAATTATACTTCTTAGTGAATGAAAGTGATCCTTTGCCGTACTTGTTTCATTGGAGAACTATATCAGAGAAAATCATTCTTTTACGTCATATATTCATGGTATCATCTATTGCGATTCTACAATTGGGGCCTGTATTGTTTCCTTATGATAAACGATCAATGCGAGATTTATTGATAAATGAATTGGAGCCGCTGTTGATAGCACTCAATGAACAATCTAAAGTTCAATTAAATACTAACATGCATGCGTTTGATGTCAAGTCTAAAGGTTTTTGTTTTTGAAACTTTCTGATTTTATAGGTGTGCTAAAACATGAACTGGAAAGGGTATTGTTTAGAATTTTATTTATAATGTAGCTTTATATCGAGCGAGCTCTAGAACAAACACCCGAATTTCAGCAGGCATTTGCTGCTTACAAAAAGTCCGAAAATGAACGATTACATGAAGAACACAATGCCAAAATGGCTGCTGACGAAAAAAAAGAAACAGTTGTCGATAAAGATACAAATGGATCAAATGAAAAAGATGGTGTTCGAAATAGAAAGGTGAAATAGTAATAAACGCGTTTTTTTAAACTTTTTTTGATGAGTTTTATTCCAGCTTCCTTACTTGAAGATGTATCTCGATTAAAGAATGGACAGACCAAAACAAGATCCAAAAGAAATCTAACAGATTTGTCTACTCCAAAGAAATCATCAGAAGTAAATCCAACATTAAAAAACATGACAGCTTCAAGATTAAAACCAAAATCTAAAGAAAATGAAACTGATATAAGACAAATATTAACACCACATACAATCAAAAAGAAGGATTTAGCTGAAGTTTTGGCTCCAACAACGCGAGCAGCAGAACCAATACTGCAATTCGTTGAAACAAAACCTATTGAAGACACCAATATGATTACCAACTTGATTAAAGTATACATTAATTTTTAATAATCATATAGACTCCTGCTATACCAGTGGAAACAAATGATTACAATCATGCCATGAAAGTTATCACCACTAGAAAAGAAGTCGCACAATTACGTAACACGATGAGAGAATTACTTCAAGACCTTGGAGTACAAGATGAAAAAGATTACCCATCTGAAATGGATTTATTTATTAAAATTATACGAGAAGAGAATAAGATTTACAATTCAGTCTTTCAAGAAATTATTCGACAAGTAACTATAAATATGATTGAAAGAGGGGAATTGCTCAATGAACTGAGAGATCGTTATTCAACAATGTTCAACAAAATTCCAGACCATGTGATAAATATTCATACCGAATTGATCGCGCATCGCAAATTAAACAAACGGTTGTCAGAGGAACTTATACGTGCAAAAGAGCATATAGGAGAATTGCTCAAAGAATTGGATTTTGTTAGAGAGCATGATGCAGTGGTTAATGTACAAGCTCATGAGGCACAAGAGCGAATGGTATCTATGATGAACAACGCAGAGAGTGCTGAAGAAAGTATGGAGGAATTTCATAAACTTTATAAAATGCAAAGATCTCGATTGGAAACCCAATTACATAATTCTGAAAAGGAAAAGAGGTTGTGGGTAGATGCTGCAACTAATTTAGCCTTAAGGATTGGACAAGAATATGGGATTTCCGATTTACTACTGTTGCTAAGATACGAAGATGGTCGATTACGAGTTACCAACCATATGGTGGTAAACATCTCTGATTCCAACAGCAATGAATTGGAAGCTATCGAAACCAAAATCGACGAATGGCGTGGGAAACTGTTACAGATCTCCAAATCAATTGTAGAAGAAGATTACCATAGCGTGGATGTAGTTTCTAAAATCCAAAGAAATATGAGAAAAGTTTTGAAGAATTTAATTACAAATGAACCTGAAAATGCAATTGAATTGGATCATAAACTATTAAATGGATTCCACTTGTTTGATATACATTCTCTGATGGAAGATTTTCAGTTTTGGATTACGCAGATACAATTAGTTACTATACGATTCACGTCTGGAAAGGATGCAGTCATTAGAGAAGAAATCTCTGCCATTCGGCGAATGACAAATACCTGGGTAGAGTCAGGGATCAAGTTGATCAGAAGAAGTGAGGACAGTATTAATGGCCAGGAATATGTTCCTTTTAATGAAAGTATAAAAAATCTTCACGGTTCTATATTAGACTGGCTGGTGAAACTTGAAGCGAGGGCATCAGGAGAAGACGGGGTAGCTAATGGAATGTTAATGGTATTGAATCAATTAGAAGATAGGTAGAACTGATTATGAAATGTTGACAGTATTAGAGCTGCGTTTTTAAATAGCAAATCCAAAATGCCTTTATTATCGAACGATAGATTACAGACCATAGATTTGCTGGAATCTTGTATTGAACAAATGAGTGCTTTAATAAATCTACTTTCAAATTCTACGGAAAGAGAGCAACACAAAATACCACTGCTGGTTTGCAACAACAGAGCTAATACAGATATAGGTTGAAAACTGGATTACAAGAGTACTCGATCAAATGAATACAGATATTGATAGTCGAAATGATGGTTTACGATTATAATTTAACTATTTAGAAAACATTAAACTACATACTAATCTAATAAGTTGGATGGTCAATTTACTTCTTCCACACAAAAACGACGAAGAACCACCCGAAGAAGTGTTTGAAAACATTAGTCGTGATGTAATGCAATTAACTAAGATTTAGTTGGTTACATTCAATGCGAATTTACTTCAAGATGCAGCAGATATTGAGATGGTAGCTGATGATAAGAAGGACCTTCGCAAACTTTTAAAGTAGAAATTATACATTTTGATTTTAGTGAATTATGTGAAAACTGGATTTACGTTGGTAAAAAATTACTGGATTCGGAACTCAACAGAGGAAAGGGAACACATCCAAAGGCAAGGAACAGAGAATCAAAAGTGCGTGAAAGAAGAGAAAGCAACCACAAAAAGATGGAGGCAAAGGAAGCGAGATCCATTGTAAATGAATCCTCAATCGCTTCAAATAAGTAAATCAGTTCTGGTTTTGAACAATAAAACTGTATCTCACTACAGATTTCAAAGTTTTAGGTATTGGAAATCACCATCCGATTACAATTAAGCGGAAAGTAGTATAATATGACAATGATTGATTAGCTTTATTCCAGTTCAAGCTTTTGTTTGCTCAGCTTTACTAGCAATTAATTTGGCTTTTGCATTTCTTAAACTAAGAAAGATTAATTGACATAAAGCTTTACTTTTTTTCTGCCATTTCAATTCCAAGATTAATTGCAATAGTATATTCATCGATTGCTGATTCCAATTGCCCCATTGAATCCAACACAACTGCGTAATTATAATGAATTTCTCCATCTTCTGGTGATAGTTTGAGTGCTTCTTTATAATGAACCAATGCATCAGTTCGATTTTGAAGTTTGATTGTTAGTACGTTGGCAATGTTGACATGTGCATCTGTACATGAATATAAAAACAAGACTCACCAGACCGAGGACATAACTTTAGCGACTCTTTCCAATGCTCCAGTGCAAGTAAATGATTACCATCCATTTGTTCCAAATTTGCTAGGTTATAGTAAGCATCACTAGTTGGAAAATCATTGATGGACAGTTGAAAATATTCTTTAGCACCTTTAAAATCATCCAAATTCCATTTAGAAACACCCAAAGTGTAGTTTTTTTGTGCTTTCAAGATAGGATCGTTTGCATTGTCTGTAATAGATGCAAATGACTTTCTTAAATATGAATTTGCATTTGGTTTTAATCCAAAGAATTTTATGGTATGGTTTAATTTGTAAATTGCGTTAAATCTCTTTATCATTACCAAAAAGGAAAGAAATTTGTTCAAAGACTATTTCAATACAAGACATATGCGAATATTCTAATAATGTAATAGATCATCTAACCAAACAATATACTCATCATAACATGTATATGATCAATCTGATGCAGTTATTCTAAATTCTTCAGGAGTCTCTCTCTTTACTATTTATCGTATTTGATTATAAACTCAAGATTCAAATTGTATGTACTTGGATTGTAATGGGTAAAAGTTTTACTTTTTCAGAATGTCAGAAAGAAAAGTAACAAACAATCTTACTAATACCAAAGGTTCTAAACAAATACTTTGCTCCAAACTACGATCCAAATGTGCAGGTTAGAAGAATGGGAGGTGGAAGGCAAAAGAAGGTTCGTTTAATGGCTCCTTTTTCTATGCAATGTAATACTTGTGGTGATTATATTTACAGTAATAATGTTGATATTCTCTAATTACATTTAGAGGGAAAGAAATTCAATGCTAGAAAGGAAAGAGCAATAGGGGAAGATTATTTAGGAATTCAAATTTTCCGTTTTTATATTCGTTGTCCTTTATGGTAATCAATAAGTCTAATGATTTTAGTGCAAATGAGATCACTTTCAAAACTGACCCTCAACATACCGATTATCAAGCTGAGCATGGTGCTCAAAGAAATTTCGAACCATGGCGAGACGAAACCCAGGGACACCAAGAAGTTAAAGCAGATAGAATCAAATTGGAGGAAGATAATCCAATGAAAGCTTTAGAAAATCGAACACTGGATTCTAAAAGGGAAATGGATATTTTAGATGCTTTGGATGAAATTCGAACAAAAAATGCTCAATTCGAACGAGCAGATCTGGATAAAGTCCTGGAAAAAATTCACGGTGTAAAGTCAATTGAAATTGAAGATGAAGTGGAGCAATTACAGGATGAGCAAGATGAAATTTTGATTAAATCATTATTTCAAGTTGATGGAGAAAAGATCAAAAGAGTTACAAGTGACGAGAAAAGTTTCAAGAAACCCGTTAAACCCGAAACCAAACCAGCTCCTGTCTCGAAATCAAGTTCTTCTATCGCTAGCACACTTGGCATTAAGCGGAAATCAACTGAAACTACCGTCCAGACTGTAAAACGGAAAACAGTTCCAGTTGCAGCAAAACCAGCTAAACCACTAATTGCTGTAGACTATGGAGAATCTGATAGTGATTAACCTTAAACTAATAAAGATTATTTTTGTAATTGACGTAACTTTCGTGGACTTTATTACATCATGTCATAAGAACGCAACATTAGATGTTCTTAATATTCGGATACTCTTTTCCAATGGCATATTAAACTATTAATGAATCACTGCATCTGAAATTAAAAGGTCCGTTATCTTAAGTGAAGAAGCGGAAAGTATACGTTCAGCATGTGAGAGTAATTAGAAGACCATAAAAATCTGCAAACCTTCCTAGAGAGTATAACTAATGACCTACCAGTGAGGTCATATGTTTAAACGGCTAAAGGCATGGCCACCAAGTTCACAAACAAGGTATCTTTATCAATATCAACAATCACTCACAGTCCATGTATCAAGACTTTCTCGATGAAATCACCTTTGAAGTTCCAATTTGATTCGTTTGTTTTTGATCAGTGTATCGCGAATTGATCTATCTCAACAGGTGACACAAGGTCCTGTAGTAAATAAATGAATCAATGCCACAAACAGGTACAAAACATGGGTTAATAAACTGTCCATTTTCCATAACAAACTTGATTATGTTTTCTAGAATAGAATCTGGCATTAAACTAGATTGCAAGATTGAAAACAATCGAACTACTTTTGTTCAGAGTCAAAAAATACAAGGAGATGCAATCTTTCATTTAGAACAACAATCAAAAGTGAAATTCTTTAAAATTGAATTCATTGGAAGAGTTGATACGTATCTACAGACTGGCATTTTAATTGGAAATCAAACGTTTGCAAAGTTATTCCATGAAACGAATCATTTGATTGGAAATGGGTCGTTCGCTGAGAAGGATCATTATATTCTGCAAGGGGGAACGTACAGCTTTCCATTCGAATTCACCATGCCAAATCAATCTCTACCAGCATCCTTTACAGTAACCAATACTCATGTGAAATTTAACTTTTAATAGGGAGAGTTTGGAAAAGTTGAATATAAACTATTGCTTACTCTACTAACAGTAAAGGATTCTAAATTTTCCAAGGAAATTATCATCACGGTTCCATCTACTAGAGATGCTACCGACATTGACTTATTACAGCCGGTTTCAATTGCCAAGCAGGGCTATTCGGAATTGTGGGGAACTCGGAATCCGTATGATGTAATTGTATCTGTACCAAAGAAAGGATACGAAAGTGGTATGTAATATCGATTACTCAATAGTTCAAAGAGGAAATTATACCAGTGACAGTCAAGATCAGAAATTATACGAAAAGAGAGTTACAGATCCTTAGTGTATGTTTAAAGGAAGTGGTATCATATACAGGAATCGACAGTGTTAAAAGGTATATGAACCTACATCATTTAAATGTTAGAACAAAGACGACCAAAACTGTAACTAACTGCGTTCATTCCTTGAGCTACTCAGAAAACTTTGATGCCGATTTAGAGAATATACAGAGATTCATTCAATTCCCGATTCCACCTACCATTTTGATGAATCCTGATGTGGACACTAACTTAATAACAGTCCATCATGAAATTGAGATTTGCTTTAAATCAATAGTACGATTTTCTAGTGTTGTTACCATTCAACTACCTATCGTTATTGCTGGATTTCCTTCCATGTTGTTTGAAGATTCTTGGATGCGAAGATCAATTGACACTCTACCAGAATATTACACATCTCTAACAGATTCTTCCAATCTCCATCCTCTATCCAGTCCAATATCTCAATCCACTCTGACCAATTTAGATTATTTTGTTGATCAGAAAGATGCTGTTAACTCCAATGACATATATAATGAACAATTATCATTCATTTGTAGAAGTTTAGCCAATGTCGCTATATCCGAAGCGATGGATGAAATTTACCACGAATCTGGTCCGTCAGTGTCTATCCCAAACAATGGATGCGAAATGAAATCACTTGATTCTAGAATTAAAACTCAATCCATGGCAACTATTCTTGTACCAGTTATTATGTTTGAAAATGAAGTCAAGGCACCGATGACCTTGTATTTATCATAAAATATAGAATAAACAATGTCTTCTTTTTTATAAATATAAATATTATAATTTATTGAAAAATGAACTGAGAAATTCAAAGGAAACAAACAAGATTGCTGCATTTGGGACAACTCTCATTAAATGGGCAGTCATCCCACCGTAAAGTGCAGCCATTCCTTCTTGCTTATATATCAGCGACGCACTTTGCCATAATCCTGTATATTTCCTGACACCATTTTCGGGTGTTTGACGCAAACGTGTCCGTAAAACCTAAAAGAATGAACAAACGAAAACTTTACTTCATGTGGATATGTAGCAATAGCTGCAATAAGTTTCGCTGATGAGGACGCCAATGTGGTATCATACCATGCTAATATTAATTAATCTCAATCTTACATAGTTGTGTAAGCTTTGGGGCTTGACCATCTGGATGACTCTTGTCTGCGATTTTTTGTCGATAATTTAGAAGTGATTTTTTGAATGATTCATACATGGCAAATTGGGCAGCGGTTTCAACCAAACCTGATATTCATTAAAAGTTGACATGAATTACCCAACATGCTTGCTGAAAACCCTCGATAAAGACCTGGAAGGCCCTCTGTTTTTAGAACACTGGTCAAACAGTGGAAAGAGTTTTTATATTTTGGTAGGACAGCACGTTTTGCTACTTCTTCAGATTGCAATTGCTGTACTATTTAAGATTATCACATTTTACCATTCTTGTTTTGATTAACCAAATTGGATTTGTAACAACAGCAGTTGCAATACTTGCAGTACCTGCTGAGATCAAGTGGACGTACGAATCTTCCACTCCATTATTTAACAGAGAATAATAATGTTTTCCTTGAGTATATACCCCAAAATGAATTGATCTTGAAATAAATTACATTTCATTATACCTTGCAGGAATGATTCCAATTAGGTTTGGTGTTAATCCTTTCCATAAAGCTCGAATTCCTTCCACTCTTCTAATATCTCTAACTATAAGTGATGGAGTAAACACCTCAATATTGTGATAACTCCGTTGACATGATTGAACATCAATTTGAGTGGATTTTTTGTATTGAGACCAACTTCGTTTGCTCGATATAATGAAGATTGTAACCTCGTTTTAACGACTTCCAAGGGACATGTAACAACAGCACCTATAGTACCAGCTGCACCTCCAGCAAAGAAATTAACTCCAAATGATGGTTGTTTCCGTTCACCCATAAATGGGAAAAAATTGAAGTACCTACCAACGGTACCTAATTGATAAAAATAACAAAACGATGGTTAAATTCCAAACCATCAACGATATAAAAGTCTCTATGATATAGATGACTTTATTAAGAATTTTAATAAGGAACTCTACTAAAACAACTAATAACTTGGATTCACTACCTATACTATTCACAAGATAGAAAGCAAAGATCCAGATGAATCAATAATAAGAGATCCAAAGAGTACTGTTGGAGAAAAACGTTTACTGTTAAACTTTCCAATGTACCAACTACATATGAGGACTGGATCAGAGGAAATGATCAACCGTCAATGGCAATTGTATTTAATAATCAAGTTGAATGGATTCTCTGTTCAAGTGATGAAATCCATTATCGGGGATTTTTTCAATAAGGACTTGAATTTTTTTTTTTTAAATTTTCACTTTTCACTTTAAAGGTAACAAAGAATTGGATTTTAATGGAAAGATGTCCTCTGACCTTGTCTGGCTTTTAACTCGCTCCAACACTTCTTACCTTGTCAAACGCAACGGAATTTTACTCAGCAGAGAAGCTGGAAATGTCACCAACAAGCAATCCTTGAAATTCTCTGGAGTTGCTGCTGATAAGGTATTTCATGAATGCATTAATTAATCATAGACTGTTGCTGTCACTCCTGCTGCTAAGGGTGTTAAAATCACCTTACGCAAAGCTGGTGTTGCTGCTAACAAGGTTGCTGGTTCCACTCACTCTGTCACTCTTAAGGGTAACGTTCGTCAATCTGCCAAATCAGTCAAGACTCTCCTCAACTCATACCGTCCTGACTTAGTTAGTGCTACTCTTGCTCGTGTCTCCAAGATCGTTGCTTCCCAAGGACCTGTTAAAGCTGTTAAAGCAAAGAAGGTTCGTGGTGTCTCCAAGAAGTAAATGTTTTTGATAATACACAATTCAACTTTAACCTTTTTTTTTGTTTTTTTTTTTGTTTTGTCTATTGTTTTTTTTTTTTCTAAAAATATTAAACCCTTTTTATTTTTTTTTTATTTTTTTTTTTTTTTTTTATTAAAATTTTTTTTTTGTTTTGTTTTTTTTTGTTTAAAATGAGTAAAAAACTGGTGACAGTGGACACTGAAGATGTCGATAAAAGAGCACCTATATTTATTGGTAAAGATTATGAACATTAATAGAAAGCATCGTTTTCAAATCCTCCTCAAAAACTGGATTCTTTGAACTTTGATGTATATGGAAAACACACAGATGATGACGACCCTTTTGCAAAAAGACAACGACTAGTAGTTGCTGAAAACTCAAAGATTGAATATGTTGGTTCACATGTAACTGACCTGAATTGCAAATATGTTGTTGGAGTAATGTCAAAAAAGACGGGAAACATTAAAGTACATCCTACAACATTGATGAAATTCAACACTATCGTAAAAGCACATAAGAATATAGAGTCAAGTGTGATTGCTGAGAAAGGAATGTTGGCACGTAATCAACTGGGACAAGCTTTCGGAACCAAGAAACGTAAACAGGCTATTAAAGCCAATGAAATCAATCAAGTCAATGTATCTGCACTGTCTGATGTCGCTTCAACAATCAAGGACTCGATTCAAGACAATGTTACTCGTCAACCTGTTCAAGGTACATCGTGTATATCAATATTTTGTTTTCATATTTACATCACATCACATTACTTTTCTTACTCACAATTTTAGAAGACTTACAGTTACGAAGCATGAATGATAAAGTCATTCCACCTTGCAATTTAGCTGTAATCACGTTTTCCTGACAATTTAGGCTACTTTTGCGAAAGATGTGTACCATATTGATCACATTATTCCTCCACAATGTATGGAAGTTATTGATGTAAGTCCATTGAGGAAAATGAGGTTGTTGGAAGAGTGTGAATCATTCCTTCAACCATGGGGAGCTGGGAGTTTCATCAAATCTACACTTCATGCTGCACTTTCGGAAAAAACTGATAAGAAATTATTGAAAAAGGCATGTCAAAACCCAATCTAATATTTAGATTATGTATCTCACTTATTTATGTGTTTTCTTTAAACTCACACCAAGACAAAAAGCCTCCTCAGATTTATCAGAACGTCATTTACATGGCGTTTCTCCTGTGATAGGAACAATGATGCAAGAAATGTTTTTGGATATTGCTGGTGAGGGTGATATGATTGAGTAAATTCTTGAACTAATCGTAGATACAAAATAACATCAAAAACGGATGACAAAGTATTAGCATATATTATTTGCTTAACATTAATGTTGAACAATTTTATTTGTAATACTGATCAAATAGCTAGTGACTTGAAAATCCCAATTTCTCAGTAATTCATTTTATCAATAACTTTGCAGAGTGGTAAGAGTTGCGAAGGAACTTGGATGCCGAATTGATATAAAGAGAACCAAAGATAAATCTGATAGTAACTCAAGGCCAGGAAAGAAGGCATCATTGGTATTACCATTAGTATTTCCAGTCAAGACACGAGGAAAATAATAAATTCTTCCTGATCAGTTTCTTAGCACTTTCCTTTATTTTTCAATTCTTTATACTGATAGAACAATGTAGATAAGGGACTTGTGGGACTCTTTAATGTGTGAATTTTTTTCAATTTTTAATGGTCAGATTTGGAGGTGAAGAAGTCAGTAAGATGTTGAACTAAAATAATCTTTAAAGATGCACTAGTATTTGATTTCGGATCAAGTTTATCAAAAGTCGGTTATGCAGGAGAAGACTCTCCAAAAACTGTATTACCTTCTTATGTAGGTCAAGTTAATGATCCTTCCAATACAAAAACAAAAGTTCTTGGCATCAACCAAATTTACAAATCAAGGCAAAATATGGAAATAATATCTCCATTTGATCATGATGGGTTAGTTAATAATTGGGAAGCATTTGAAAATTTATGGGATTATACCTATTCAGATGTTTTAAGGGTTGAATCAAAAGATCATCCATTGATGTTCGCAAACAGATCTTGGGATACCAAAGCAAATCGAGAGAAATTATGTGAACTTGCTTTTGAAAAATATGATACACCTGGATTTTATTTAGGTAGATCTGCAGTTTTATCAGCGTAACAACCTTTTTCAATTTGATTACAATATAGTTTTGCTGCAGGCCGTGCAACCGCTTTAGTTATTGACTCTGGAGCATCGACTACAAGTGTCGTTCCTGTCTTTGATGGATATGTTGTCAAGAAAGGTATACTTGATTAGAATTCATTCGTTGTAGCGGTTCAGAAAGCTCCTATTGGTGGTAATTACGTCTCACATCAAGTGAAGCAATATTTGAGACATATGAATGTGGACTTGACCCCTCAATGTTTGATTGATCAAAGACTACCAGTTGATACTGCTCAACCCCCTCAATTCCAAAGAAAGGATTTCACTGGAATTACATCAAGTTTTGTAGATTTTTCGATTGAAGTAATTAAAGATGCGATGAATTAACCGCTAGAGAACCATTCATGATTTTAAAGAGACAATTTGTAATGTATCAGAGATTACATTCAATGAACGGTATTAATATGAGTTTCTGATACATAGGGATCTCAAACGTAGACCTGGAAAAACTTTCGAATTCCCTACTGGTTTTAATGCTACTTTTGGTATCGATCGATTTAGAATTGTTGAATCACTCTTTCAACCAGGATTTTTGTTGAATGTAACTGTTAGTGTACTTAATATTTTAGGCAACACTACCTCAATCAGTTACAATCCCACAACTCATTGCTGCTTCTATTGGTGCATGCGATGCTGAATTACAAACAATTCTTCATACCAATGCCGTTCTTAGTGGAGGGGGAACGCTAATGCCTGGATTTTCAGACAGAGTGTTTCATGAACTCCAACGGGCCTCCCCAGGGGTACATATTCTATTTTTCTAACTATATTAGGGTCGTATAAAGATTCAAGCTGCAGGTAGTGCTAGTGATAGAAAATTCGGTCCTTGGATAGGTGGATCCATCTTGGCATCACTTGGTTCATTCCATCAATTATGGATATCTAAATCGCAATATGAAGAAATTGGCTCTGGTGTTGAGAAGCGAATTCACTAGACCATCATCTTATTGCCATTCCAAGAATTCTTTAATAAACATAACTTTACGCAATTTCTAGAAAATTAATTTTGTTTATTGTAAAGCAGCATAATATGGTGCTGGATCAAATCCGTATGTACCAAATCGAGCGGTAACTGCCGCAATGGTAACTGAATTCCAGTATGAGTGACCTGGCATTGGAATACCCAAGATTGCTCTTTGAAGTGGTGTTGCATTTGCAACTACCTTTTCAACATATCCAAAATACATCATGCGAGCAAATCCTTGATTCCAGCATGTTAACCATTCACATTCTTTACGTTTATACGCAAGATTACAAACGACGCGAGTTTTACCTGGAATCAATGGTGTTCCTAACAACTTAATCGATTCATATCTTACCTCGATGCCATACATCATGTCTGTATAACAATACAGTTCCAGTAGAGAATTTGGCAATCTTTTCACGAGCATATAACCCAGCTCTGAACTTGTAGTAATCAGGATGATGTACTTTCATGTACTCTTCACATTTTTCACGATCGTTCATGAAAGGAATTCCAGCTTGTCCTGGCATTGCAATTAATGGATACTGATAATCTGGATCATCATTACTACGATGTGATACCAAAGAAGTTCCTCCACCTACTTCTGTTTCATCAGATAAGTAAACTATCATTGAAACACATTCTGGTGAATCCCATGAAGGAGGATGTAACAAGGTGTTGTTTCCATAATCACAATGAATACGTTGGTTTTGATTGGAAGATGCACCTTTAACTATTTCATCGTTCGATACACCACTTGGGGGCCAAGAGTTATCACCTTCTATTTTGCTACTTAATACTTTACCAGTCTTTGACCAAATATCTGATTGCATCAATCGTAAATCAGATTCTGGGACTTTCAAAAGAGTAGCAGCAGCGCGAATTAAGTTTGGATGTAAGGTAATTGCATCACAAGCATTAAATCCAGTAGGAAATTCAAGTTTTCCATCCAATGAACCAAAATCTATCAAAGACTTAACTTTCTTTTGTAAATATTACCTTCTAATTGTCCCTCAACTGCCTCCAACGCTTCTTTTCTTTTATGATTAATTTATGTAATAGATACCTGCACTTTAAGGCAAGATCAACATCAACAAGTCCATCAACTAATGCATAGCCATTCTCTGTCCAAGTTTTGATTTGCTCTTCAGTAATAATTCCAGCATCTTGCTTGCATAGTGCCTGAGTTGGATAAATATAATCCGCCGTCATTTTGGTTAAAGAATTGAACTATAAAGCTTTGATATTTAAGGGTTTCATGTTTCACCAGACACCAAGATAAATGGGTCATACTGAAACATCTTGTGGTTTATCCGAACGGTGGTCAAAATGACTCCAAGAGAGTGACGAATGATTCATACAAGGTGTCATAGATAATTAGTAAGATCATGATATGTAGCAACCATGTTGTACAGAAGCAATTCAATCGGGACATGTTGAAAACTTACAATTATTATATTTTGTAATAAGATAATATCTACCATTATTTTGTTTGAATACCATGGCGCTGCAGATATTCATAAACATACTTTTTGATTGCTTTCTTTGAAGAATCGTTGATTTCCAATTTCCTGGTTTCCTTGCTCATATGTCGTCTTATCTCTTTATCAACTAATGCTTTTGTCAACTATACAAAATAAGTCTGATGTACAATTAATTTACCAATTTGGCCTTTTCTTTGAATGATTCGCCTTCAAATTGATCTTTATATTTCGACATGACACCAATCACCAGAGTTGATATCTAGGTATTAGGACACTCGAGAAAATAGTTTACTATTGGCTTGATGGTATGTTTAAGTTCAGTTTCTTCCTTTGAAAGTGATTGAGACTTGGTTTTCGTAATTACTTTGGTGGGTGAGTCTGAAAGGTTTTTTGATGGACTGCCCTTTGCTTGAGTTGCCTCTTTTGGTTCATTATGCATTGCTGATATCTGTCTTAACTTTTGCTTCTTCTCTTGATGTTTTTGTTTTTGAATCTCTTTCTTTCGTTTCATATTTTCAATTTCTTTTTGTTGCTTTTTAAGAGCTGCTTCTTTTGCCAATCTAGTAGCTTCCTGTGCTGCTTCAATCATCTGTTGCATTTTATCCTCTGACAGTACTTCTGCTACACTTGGAGTGGTCACGGCGTCTGGAGAATTAGAGCGATGTTTAGGTAGAGGTGCTGGGATGAATGTATTCCAAGATAAGCTTGGTGTTAATTCTGGTGCCAGTTCGTTCACAGAGAGCGTCTTTAAGTGATCTTTGACAGTTCTATTCATTCCAGATTCTAGATGACCATTTCTGTGGAACGATTTGTCATCTCTTAACTCAAAAGGTCGATCGTGAGAACGTGAATGAGTAAGATAATGTGCACTTTCGTTCCTGGAATAGTCTCGATCTTGACGAGGGTCAAAGCGATGATGATCCATTGAGTAACCACTTCGTTCATAATCATCTCTAAAATGGCTGCTTTTCTGTGGGCTTGTCTCTTGCTTAGCGCGTTTTGGAATCACATACACTAATTCTAGACCGGCCCAATTTTCCAAAATCTAAGTTATACTTAGATATTTCATTATTAATTTACCTGCTCTGCCAAAATAGAAGTTTCATGGCCAAACATTTCTGCGTCAACAAGCTGTTTAACCAAAGGTTCCAAGGTCACTATAGGATTTCTTGTTGAAATTGGAAGATTTTTCAGGACTAACAAGATGTGATGTTTAACGATTGACTTTGTTTTGATATGGATATTAAGACATTTTTCGAGTAGCGTTATTCCTTTATATCCAATAAACTTTCTTAGCAAGGACAAAGTATCAGTTTTCTATAGATCAAAAGGAAAATGCTCTTACTAGTAATCTATTTAGTGTTCTTAACACCTTTGATGGATTTCCACAATTCATCATCAAATACTTTATCAACTCCTGAACCTGTTCAATCGATGATAATCCTTTCGTCTTATCCACAACCTATCGGGTCAAAAAAGTTCAAGCATACCTTCTGTTTCTGCATGTCCGTGTCTGGGGCATCTTCCTCTTCAGATGAAAGTTCCTCTTCAAGGCCTTCAATAGCTGCTGAGGTACCATTGGCAATATCTTTTCCGATAAACCCAGTACATATAGATTCTCCACAATAGCAAGGTTGTGCTTGAGCACTAGGATTAATAAAAAAGTTGACCAACCCATATCTTTCAAATTTATAATCAAACGTTAACTCAGTACCAGCGGGGATATCTATTTTTGCAAATATTCCTATCCGCATATGCGGGCCTACCACCCACTTTTGCAGCTCGCAATTGGGTAGACAACTGTGATTCATGAAGCGAGAAATATTTCCTTTTTTTGAGGCATCAATATACTAAGAAAAATATTAGCAACCAAAAAGAGTTACCTCTTGTGATTTCAAGCTCATAAAATAAAAATGCTGTGCTTTCTTCTTGGAATATTCTTGGATTCTTTTCTTGAATATTGTTGTTGATAGAATTTCACCACAGTACTCTATTATAAAAGATCCCCTATAGTTTAAATAAATATAAAACTGTACTTTTTTAAATCCTTTTTACACTGCAAACCAAACCCTTTCTTTTGTGTTCTGAAGATTCGGATTGGAGCATATTGTTTTAATGTAAATCTGTGAGAATAAGCATAAATAGAAACAACCTTTTATTCTGACAGTATGGGCCGCAAGGACAGTCGTTCTCAGGGCATTCTATTGACAGTTCTCTATTAATACAACCAGAATCAATTCCACAAGCCATATTAGGGTCATCCACCTGAAAAAGATCAATCCAGAAATTGTAAAAACCTGAGAATTATATCGGCAATCACAGATCATATATTCTGATCTTATTTTTCCAGTTGCTCCACCTTTGTATTGATTTGAATTTATATGTATATATCTACTTAAAATCTGATCCAAAACTGTTTGATTCTGACAAAGTTGACCATCGGGTCCTTTAACTTCAACCGATTCCATATCAGCTAATATATCTTGAGTTCCAACACTTGATTCAGCCAAAGGGGTATTTGACGGATCAACGTCAAGCAAAGACTGAACAGAGGCATCGTAGGGTGGGGTATGTTTGTCTAAGTTTGTTGTTGATGTGTTTGATAAATATGCGGATGATTCTGAATAGTTTACAGAATAGTCCTTTGTTATTTCCAAGTCAGCTTTTTGATATGTGTGACCCATCATTCTATCGCTTACTGTTACTATATTCAAATCATTTACTGTATCATCCGGATCCTTTGTATGAACTGTTTACAACAAAAAAGTGTAAAATCTTTTCAAGTTAAAATCAAGTTCACAAAAAAATTGAATCAACAAAAAACCAAACAATCAATTTCGAATTTTAGATCTGGGAAGAATATACTAAAAGGAATTTTATTAGTTCATCTGTTTGTCATTGTTTGTTTGGTTTTAGTTCATCTCCTCGTCATTGTTTGTTTGGTTACTGCCTTCCTTTTTCAAATCATGTATTAGTTTCCATTCTGCTGAGGATGATGCTTTGTATTCTTTAATCTCTTTTGAGAATTTGGCTTGTAATTCTTCTAATTCTTTATCCAAATCGGCCTAGATCTTAGCACTGGTCACACAAACCTGATATTGCTTCGTAATGTTAAACTTTTCTTCACTGGTATCTTCAAATAATTGTGGACTCACTAAGCTGGCTAACAATGTTAATTCCAAAAAATAATATTTACATATGCTATGAGGAGAAAATATCTGTTCAATGAATAAATGATTCCGTTTGTAACGGTCCAAGCAAATTATTCTTGCAAATCCTTTGTCTAATTCATCACCTTCAGGTTCCCTTTCATCTTCCACTATTTTAAGAGGAACTGCCTGTCGCAACTAAAATAATTAATGATATGATGGGAATACTTTTTGTTGTTGCAGCTGTTGTTGCTGTTGCAATTGCTTTTGCCTGAATGCTGCAGCAGCAGCTTGGTTTGTAGCCATTTGATTATTCATCTGAACTCGCTGCTGGCTCAATGCACCTGGTTGTTGGGTCATTCGTGGTCTCACTTTAATCAAATGTGGTTGGACAGGAGGACAACTGGCATCAAAAGGAACTCGGATATAATGCATTAATTGCAACCCACTATTTTGTACAAGACGAAATCTTTGTCTTCTAACAGTACAATGTGATTCATTGCCTTGAAACCCATGATTTCTAGTGAAAACCTCCAGTTCCTACAGATTAAAGGCTAAAAAACGAACCACTCCATTTTCCAACACAAATCGTTGATATGATTCATCGTCCATCCAACCATAACCATCTTCAGGGATCTCAATAATTCCAGCTTGAGTAGCAAATAAAAACAGGGTACCATCTGATAATCAAAAACCACAGGATCTTACCAACAGGTTTATCAACAACAACCCACTCAAACCCGGACTGTAACATTGAAAAGGCCCGCATAAGCAACGCAGCTGCTTTCTGGGTATTTACAAAGATCCCCTTTTGAAGTGGGATGTTCAAGGCTTGTTTTTGGAACATACCATTGGTGGAATTCATGAGTGAAAATTAAAGAAAATCACAAAAATCAAAAGTCTTGAAAGAAAGACTAAAAAAGAGTTTATTGGGTGATTAGAAATGATTGAATCAAGGTGATATTGAAGTGCAATTTGTACGTATCTGCTCATCAATGATCTTTTAATCTTGCTTGAGTCTCGTAAATACTTTCTGCCATCCAATTATAATTACAATAGAAATCAACGTAACAGCAATACCAATGATCAATTGGATTGTTTGTACACCTGGCGATTCATACTTAAAAATTCGAATTTGGGTTATGTCCCAATCACTTTCAGTCCATGTTCCCTTGCTAGAATCTTGTACCTCCCATTGAAGTTTCGCATAGTTGAAACTCAATCCTGTTCCATATGCATCATGGTATCTATATGTTAAATAGTAATGGTAACCTAGTCATGCTATTGACACAGATTTGGGCAACGCAGGTAGATGGGGACTAATTCATAAACAACAAGATTGAAGTACCTTACAATCGGAATCTTTTACACAACTAGACCCTCTTTCAAACCCAGTATAATTAGTCATCAGTTTGTTAATCAAAAAAGCACTCAAGTTTGGTGGTCCTTCGAATTTGAATACATTTGAGTATGAGCTAGCTAACGGAGAATACGTTGTATTCGGTAATAACGATTTCATTATTGGACAAGAATAGTTTCTTGTAACACAATCCAATAGATCATGAACCTTGCCAATATTATTATATGTTGCTTACCAATGTACAGTTTGCTTGAAGCTCTATTGGAGGGGTATTTCCAGTTGCAAGAGTAAATAGCGTTTTGATTGTTGAATCTGCCAAACCACATAGTGCCGATATATGAGCATTTGACCAAAACTTCCCATCATCTAATGAAGTTTCATAATATCTTATAGTTAGTAATAAAATAGTACTTGTTTGAAAAACTGGTCTGATAGTCCGATATCAGAACTGATGGTATCTGACGTTTTGCCAAAAAAGACATGAGAGATGAAGGTGGCAATTTACGGTTTATATCTGAAGTAAATGCTGAAGTCAGATTCAGCCTAAGATCAGCAGTTCCGTTAAATCCTTTCGCTATTCCCATTGTTTTTTGAAAGGAAGATATAATAATATTGTTTGCGTCATTTACTTGATCAACATGAGCAAAATAGTTGGGATTAGATGAAACTTCAGTGTTGAGAAATCCAATAGTATCAAACTCAATAATTGTTTCAATGGCATTGAAGTTGATATTTTTGAAATCGTCGCGTTGAAAGCATGGTAAGCTGCAAGCTGCCCCACGTATAGAACACGCCAATGTAGGGGATTCAGAAGTTTCTTTACACTTATATTCAGAAGTAATGTCCTCCACAAATCGTTGAGATCCAGCAAAACTCCATGACTCTGCTCCAAAAAAAGTAAACATAATGTGTTTTCCAAATGTATCAGGTTTCTGAGAGAGCTAAATAATAAATAAATCTTGGGTGATACTTGTGAAAGCGCATTAGCTACCGCTAGCATGAGTACCATGCCTGTTTTTGAAGATGCACCAAATGCTCTTTCATGGACCAAGGCATTTGAGTCAATCTTGGTTGCTAATAAAATAATAGGTTTCGTATCGGTTTTGTCTAATTTGTTTGAAAATGTTGACCAAACACTCTTCTCCCCAACTGGTTTACAGAGAGCTGAGTTTTAAAACTAATTCAATCATTACATCTCCTGAGACAAGTAGTTGTATCTTTGATAGAGTACATGAAACCTTGAAATTCCATTGCATATAAAGGGTATTGTTTGTGGTCTCCATTATGATTGAACTCCAATGCCTACAACTTTAGTTTTTTCAAATCACGAACTTGATGAAGCGTTTGTGAAGTTACTGAGTCTGTAGAATTTAAATCAGCAATTTCAAAAACCGGAATCCCAAGATCAATTCCAAGTAATTCATTTCCCTTTCATCGGTTAATACAAATAATTACATTTGGATTCCATATATGTGGATTACTATCTTTTGCATATAACCCATGATTTAAATTCGGTATCTTTGCTCCATTTGAATACGAGTTTGGTTTATTAAGGTTTGTGATTAGCAATATTCCAACAGTTTTGCCATTTCCTTTGATTCGTTGTAAACTCTCCCTTTGTATTAAAATTGATAACTTTGAACTCACATATTGAGTAACGATATTGGCATGACAAGTGTAAATTGATCCTTGAGGTCTATCGAATTGTATTTGGCGAGCTCTTCCTTGTTGTTCACCTAGCACAATTACTCAAGGTTATCTAACCTTATATAAAATCCCAACTGATGTTTTGTTGACTTGTATTTAAATTGAATTGATAAATACCTGTCGAACCAGCTTCACCTTGAGCATTAAGAATTTTCACAACAGGATCAGCTGAAATGCCTTGATATATAACACGATTTAATTCAGCTATTTGACAGTGAACCAAATGCACAACTGCAACAAGTAAGTGAATCAATACGTGCATAAAAAGGAGAAAATTAGTTTAACCAAAACCAAATAAAGTCAGCAAGTAAAAATCATTTATTTTCAATTATCCCAATCCGGCTCGAACAAATCCAAGCTATTAGAATGCCCCAATGCTTCTCTTTGGTTGATTCGTCGACTGGAGTTATTGTTTTTAGCATAGATTTTCTTTTTATGAACAGTTGTAGTAGTTTCACGGATCAGCTCCTTGCCATCTCTATTAGAAGAGCCTCTAGTAGAAGATCTGGAAGCGCGTCGCGATTGTTCATCCTACAATTCAAACTTGAGATTCTTTACCTTTTCTGATATTTTCTTATGACCACTCTTTGGTGATTGCTTGAATGTTGTATCATTTAAGCTCTTTTGTTAAGTATTAAATCATACATCCATTAAATTATCCAGTAAATCATCAGGGGGGAGTTTATTAGGTGACACCCGGTTCTCAATATAAGAGAACCTTGGGGAGCCACCAATTACTGTTCTATCATCATGCTGAGTATTCTAATATTAGTTCCACATTATGTTATACCTTTTTCATATTAGCAAGCTCATTTGTCTATATAGTCGCTTAACAATAATTATTTGATTACGAGATCTTGGATCATTTTTTTAGATTGATGAAGTTCATTCTCGTGTTCCATATTCATCTTATTGATCAAAGACATAGCTTGAGATTTACTATTCTCCATTTCCATCAGCTAAAGTGTTAAACAATTGATCAAACCTGAATTCTAAGATCATTCTTTAGAACTGATATTTCACTCTCTAGTGAAGATATTTTTTTCACATATCGTTCTTCTACAGCTGATTCCATTGTCGCATTCTATCCATTAGGGTATTAGGAACTCTTTACTTTGGCATCGTTTAAGATCTTTAGTCGTTCCATTTCATGTGCTTTTGACTCATTCTCCATTTCCTCTTTCACTTTATCGACTGCTTTATTTGAAATTTCTAATTCCTTTTTCAGAGTAGCAATTTGAGATTTCAACTCTTCTGACAAACTGGTAAGATTGGAAACTTGATCAGACTTTTCTGCATAGTTGCATTCCATTTGCTTCAAACTATTTATTAGATTCACTTCTGTATGTTTATGGTGGTTCAACTGTTGCTCTAATACACCTGTTTGCTTCGCATTTGCTTGAAAGGTTTCAAGTGCTGTATCAATCTGCTGCGAATATTTCTTATTCCTGATTTCAAACTCCTATCGAGTAAATATAGCACGTATAAACTACATCTCTGAACTTTGAAATGATATCCTGAATTGGATCTGCAACAGTCTATTTAAACGAATTAGTCGAATGTAACGTTTTAACCTTTATCATAGAGTATTGATCTTTTTGCTGATTGACATGAGATTCTTTAATATCAAGCGATAATTGTGCAGTTGAATCCACATTTTTTTGGATCAACACATGGCATTTTTCTACTGATTGAAATGTTTTTGACTCTGTTGCAATGGACAATTCAACAGCGTCAGATACTCTCTCAATGGTAGCTTTGGATGCCGTTGCTCTAAATAATTAGTTACGTTAGCTTACAATGTATTCAATTCAATTATTTCTTTCGCGATTGAAACACCCAATTCTTTTAAGTCACTTTCTTGTTTTGATTTCAAATTTTGCAGAATCTCTTTCAATTCATTGTGTCTAACATTTAGATTATTTTGATTACAGTTTCTGATGGTTTTCACTCATCAGGTGGAAATGATTATTTGAGACTGTTAACTTTTCTACCTCTTTGTTCAATAATTCAATTTCTTTTTGCAAAGTAGTGTTATTTCCAATATAACTTTCATTGGATAGTTTCAATTCCAGAAGATTTTCGGTCAAGTCCTGTATCTGAATATCACACTGTTGTTTGACACTCAGAGACACTTTCAGTTTATCTTCATATTCAGCAATAGCAGCTTTCTATTTTGTGAAAAAGGGTCATTATATACATTTTTCTTATTGATTTCTAAAAGCTGATGAGCATGATCTTGAACCAACTGACTAATTGCGGTGCAATGTGACTGTATAGTTTGAATAAGCAAGGCTATAGTCGTCTCTTTCTTCCTCAATAAATCTTTGAACAACACAGTAGTATCATTAACCTTGATCAAGGATTCTTTCGTTTGAAAACTCGCTTCAGCTTCAGCTTTTTCAACCAAGAGTTTGTATTTTGTTTGCTCTTCAACCAATTGAGATTGTAAAGCCTGACAAAGATTCACCTTTTCATCAATTGTATTTTTTGCTAAAATATTCATCTTCAGTTATCTTTATACCGTGACCTAGCTCAGACTTAAGGGTAGATATCTCTTTTTCAAAACCTTTTGCGTTCTCTGACATCATTTCCAAATCTTTTTGAATGGAATCGAATTTGCTTTTGATCACACCTGATGTGTACTGATATTAACTAATTGCTTTCTTCTTACTTGAACAGTTGCACGCATTTTTTCATTGGACGACAATCTGAAAAGATAAAAATAAACATACAATGATAGGAAACCTTAATTCTAATTGAGCAATCGATTGATTTTTAAACTCAATTACACGTGTCATATCAGATGAAGCTTTTTGAAGCAATTGAATGGTATTTTGGCTATCTCTTAGTTCCTTTTCATAAATCTGGTTTTGACTGTATAATTCATCCATTTCTTGATAACTCTCTTTGAAACTGGATAAAGTCTCCATTTGAAGATTGTCTAATAAATTTCGGAATCTATCCATTGGTTTGATGGTCAATTCTTCTACAGCAAGTATTGGTTTTACTGCAGACTGTGAAGATTGGGACTTTGCTGGGGTAACATTCAATGGTGAGTTGTTGAATAGTGGGGTTTTAATAATGCTGTGCTTTGCAGGGGACGATGATATTTTAGATTCCTGGTTAGACAGACCTTCATTTAGCTTGATCCGTGATGCAAGTTCTGAATTAGGTGTTATTGGACTTTGCGCATCTTTGGGAGGAAATGACGGGAAATGATTGGGAAAAGATTTTGCACTTTCCATTTCTTTGGGAACGAATGCATTTCTAGACTCTGCGTTAGCTTTTAATCTTGGTGGAAAAGGAATGGCATCAACTTTTGCCACTTGAGGATTCTTTGATTCCCCAAAGTAATTTGACATTTTAAGAGCGTCCTTGGGTTCCGATTTTTGTAACTTTGATGGAGGGTTCTTCTCGAATGGACTCTCTGGACGTCTTTTCATTGATTCAAAGTTATGATTGGATGTCTCACTATCGTCAAGATTAAAATTCATCTTCCTTCGTTGCTGCACATTTGAAGATTCTGTTGCTTTCTTCAAATTGTTTGGTTTAAAAGAAAACGCTTGAGGTTGCATGGGAAACTCATTTTGTCTCCTAGTTTGAGAATGTCTCCAGAACGCCACCTGGTCGTTGAGACAAAATGTGAACTACGAAAGAAGATTCAACATAGAAATTTAAATTATTTATTTAGTTCTTGAACTAAAAGCTAATCCCTTTTGAACATCAGAGTTTCTGTAGGTTGTGATTTGGATACCCGGCAGCCAATAATAAGAATGACCATAAAAGCATGTATTACATCGATAACCAAGTATGTGTGCTTCCAACCAACAAAAATCAGCAAAAGAGATAAACTGCATGTAATGGCTTTGACAGATCTATGCAGTTTTGAAGACGCAATAACAGGCATCAGAAATACAGCATATGCAAATTCAATCACTATAGATAGTGATATTCCTTTGGCAGATAAATCGGGCACATGCTGTTGTATATTTTGAATAAATTGCAACAATTGAGGCAATTCAAAAGCAATCGCCAGAAAATGCAATTGTAAACCAATCAACTGTTTTTTTGACGGTTCCTAAAGACACACATTAAGATAGATTTAATTACTATTGATGTACGATGATGAGCACCCACAACACACAACAAAGCGGAATAGCAGTATAGAAGTAGAGATATAATCGCATTGGGTATCAACCAAACCAAAATCGATACAAGGACAAACAGAATAGATCGAAATAGACTACTTTTCACAAATTTGAGCCTCTGCCGAATTACGAATGACACACCAGTAACCATGTAGTACTGAGTTCCATAGACGACAGAGAAGATTCCAATAGAACATGATGCCATAACATACAACAACGACAAAACGTGAAATCCATGAGCACCAATTAGAAGAGTAGACTCGGGATAAACAAATGAATAAAGATAAAATGCAACTGTAATACCCAACATATACGGCAACAAATCAGACAACTGGGTGAAAACCATGTTGATGGAATCCGCAACTACATTTAATACAACCATAGTACCTGTTAAATCGCACACAAGAGTCATTGCAATCATAACAACGCAACTGATCAACACAATCCACATATTACGAAATTTTCCAGCAAGTGCGGCTAATGAACCCAAGTAGTCTATTTGAAGGGTGACATGTAAACCAGATATGATCGGATCAGTCCAAATATCAAACTCTAGACCTTCAAACCCTGGACAACCTTCATCAGGATAAAAAGTCACCAGACCACCGTTTTGCAATACCTTTTCTTCATTAGCGACTCGTTGGATAATTAGTGGTTTGATCATTGGGACTTCATCTTTTAACAACTGGACTTGAAATCGATACTTTAGCACAGAATCACGAACATCAGGGTATTTGATTGAAGTTTTCACTGATCTGACTTCAATAAACTCCGTCACTGGAATGAAAAAGCCTACAAAATAAGTGAGTTGGTAATGTTTACGGGTCCAAGTATCTAAGTATCGAACGGTTACTTTATGTACTTTGATATCAGCAAAAAGAAAACCTTTAGTTTCGGGCGACACCTGGATAATCAAGCTTCCCATATTCATATATTTATCGAATGGCACATCTAAAGAAATCCAGTGTGGTCGTACTACACCAGGAACCGATTGAGGAGACTTGTACTCAATTTCGAACGGCTCATCAGTAGATTCTGGTAAAAACTTTGTCAAATGGTTCATGGTATCACATCTAAGCTGCTTCAAAGCATCCTCATCTACACAACCAAGGATGTATAATCGTGATGGATGAATATTGGATAAAACACGAATATGGAACAGTTGTCTCTGATGGAGCGGCGGTAGTGGTATTTGATGGTTACGATATTCTTTAACACCAGTACTTAATTCTGGAATTGTCAAAAAATTTTTATCCACTCGTACAAGCACTTCATGCCAAGGTATGATGGTAGAAAATCCTATAATCAATCACCTTAACCATACCAGAATCACTTCCAAAATCATAAAGAAAATCTCTTTTGAGGATTTTCATTCTTGATTGTACAGTGGTTACATCAGGAGCATTCAGGTTGAAGGCAGTATTAGCAATAGCTGATAATAACTGTTCGCACCACACCGGCCCTATAAACAATAAGCTACAATTTCAAACCCTCATGATCCATGGAAGACCATACTCTTGGTAACCCAGTACCATAAGCATGAAACGACAATTCGGGATTCAATACATTGTAAATCTGGGTTAAAGAAGAATCCAGAACTACATCTCTAGTTCCACCCGCAATCGCTACAATCGTTACATTTTCCAGAATCCCATTCACTCGATGTTCATCTCTCCAAAACCCATTCTACCATCAAAAAATACAATTTACCAAATCTGAATAAAATGACATCATGGATCGATAAAAATTGATGGGAGGTTCTTTATGTGGGGAAGACAATGTGATGATATTTAAAATTGAATGTGGAGTATAATTGGGAAGAGTAAACAAATGTCTTGCAACTATCCCACCCATTGAATCTACCACGATTAGAAACTATTCAATATACGTCCAATCACTAATACTTGCGTAATTTGTGAAGTATTGCGTTGTTTGTAAATATCGAGAATGTATTTGATGGCTTCGTTAGCAAAGTATGCTTGATCGGATAGGGCATCGGCATTAAATGCTCCAAGTTCATCTCTAGTTTCCACTACCATTTTAATTGGATTGAATTACCTAACATTAATTTGTAATAGTGTGGTACTAGCATAAATATCTAATGGTGGTACTTGTTGGTTTCTCCATATCCAAAGCCGATATGCTACAGCACCAAATGATCTGATTTGTTTATAATTGCCTGCATTTCCAGGTAGGAATAGAATGGGAACACCATAAAACTACAAGCATTAATAAGCGGGCAAATCGTACTTCTTTGTTATCTTCCTTCATGCGATACAAGGTATACCGTTTATCCAGCAATCTAGCCTCATTCATCGGACTGTTGAGCGTCAAATTTTGATTTTGATAAAAGGGTCTAATATAATTACCGTCACATAATTTCAAATCCTTTCCATAATTCAAAAACGACCAAATAGAGACACCCAGGAGCAAACAGCTCAGGAGTGGATATACGAAAAATCGAAATGAGAAATGAGATGGGATCGTGTTGACCATCAGTATGAAAATTGAGGTTGAAAAAACTTAACTTTAAAAAAGGTGAATTGAAATGAGTAGAGGAACTTCAACAGCGTTACGTAGATTGATGACGGAAGTATGGAATTAAAATTAACAAGTTAGTATAAGGAACTGACAGTGAATCCACCTCATGGAATTCAAGCTGGGCCAATATCAGAATCAAACTATTTCGATTGGGAAGCTTTGATTATGGGGTATTAATAACTACTGACTGATCTGTATAGACCAGAAGGAACTCCTTTTGAAGATGGCATTTTTGTTGCCAAATTAACTTTCCCAAAGGATTATCCATTAGCTCCACCAGTAATGAAATTCACTACCGAAATATACCATCCAAACGTCTACCCTGACGGCACTGTCTGTATCTCCATCCTACATGCTCCTGGTTCAGACCCACATGGTTACGAACAAGCTTCTGAACGTTGGTCGCCTGTACAAAGTGTGGAAAAAATCTTATTATCTGTCATGTCCATGCTAGCAGGTAATTCTATCACTGGTTGATTTTTTTGCAGAACCTAACGTGGATAGCCCAGCATCAGTAGATGCTGCAAAAATGTATCGTAATGATAAGGCACAATTTGAAAAAATGGTTAGAGCTACTGTTCAAAAAAGTCTTGGATTTTAATATGGGTTGATGTTTGTTTTATTGTTGGAATAGAAAATCTTTAATTACATTGATTGTGCTTTTGAGTCTGTCATTATCATAATAGTAATGTGAGTTCCAACATTTTTCTCTTTGGGTTATGATATTCCATTTCCCGTAGTCCAAATACTTTACATACCTTTTGTTCAATATAGTGTTTCAGTTATTCTATAAAGCCTCATTAAAAGTTGGAGTGAAAGAAGATATCACTATGGATGAATTTCAATTTGATTTTATAGAATGTGAAGTCCAAGTTTTTGATGGTATCCTGAATTTGACTACTTGGCATTACGGATACCTAAATAGGATTTTTTTTGTGTTGTTGCTAACTATTGTTTATCTATTCATACCAATCAGTTTGGGTTTGAAGTATCTACATCTTCAATTCTTTATCCTTTCAAAATACTATTTAACACTCCCAGAGCAAATTTTACAAAGAGAATGAGGGCAGTATAAAATATTTAGAATTTATATTAATTGTTTTTGGAGTAGTTCTTGCCAAAAGATGATATGGTTTCAAAGACAAAAATAGCAGCTCCATTGGTAGGGAAAGAGCGAATAAAACAACTAGAAATGAGTGCTCTAATAAAATAATTACGGAACAAACCCTCTATAAAAACCTTTGATACCATCGGTAGAATAAATGTATCGGGCACATTGTGCAATGGTCCTAAACTTAGGGTTGATTGTAGGTCTCGTCATGAGTTTGTTTTTAATCACATCAGCAGGGAAACTAACAGTCCAGAATGTATTGGCAGCCAAACCACCAGCTAAGAAAGGAATAAGGGACTGATCTACACCATATTGAACAAGGGTATTTGAATATACTTCGTAGCTACCCCAAAGAAGCCAAAAGAATGATCTGAATAAGAGACATCCAGATAAACCGCGGTAAATACCAGCGATACCTTGATCTTTATATAATTTTTTAGCACAGTCAATAGGTCCACTATATCTGGTGGTATCTTTACCATATTGAATTTGTAAATTTGCTTTCAAGACTTCCTGGGAAAATTAAAAGAGTTATATACAATAGGAGTAGCTACAAAAGAAACAACGATTCCAGTTCCTAATCCAGCCAAAGCATGTTGAGGTACAGTCAATGGTTTATCACCATCTTTCAAAAGCAACCGCAAGTTGGTCAATGTGCCCAGTTGAATTGAATCCATCATTGCCCAACCAAATAAGGGAGGGGTTGCACCTTTATACATTCCACGAATACCTTCATTTCTTATTGTTTCTTTCAAGCAGTGAAGTGGGCCTTTGAAACGACCTCCGAAACCTTCCGTTTGAACTCTAACTTTGATTGTGTCTATTGAGTGAGTGGAGGAGCAGGTGATAGAGAACTTGACAAAAAAACAAAAATTAAAAGCAGAACAGGATATACAAAAAGTATCAGGTAAGTATTAATCATATACTAATAAGTATGGAATGATCAGAAGCAAAGTAGTTTATAGAAGGAAGAGAAGTTACCAAAGGGATGACCGATGAGTAGTTTAGTAGCTCCACTAAAGATGAGAGAGGAGATATCAACCTAGCGATACCAGCAATAAAACCAATGTAGTTATCAAGAGACATGAGTCCAGAGAGGGAAGGAAGTGAAACGGTGTTACAGAGTAGGAAAGAGAAACAGTTTAAAGTGTTTTTTTTTGTTTTATTACTAGTACTAGTGATAAGGGTTTAATGGTTAGTATTATTGATAACTGTTGGTATTAGTGATTGGGATGGAATGGTAAATATGAGTAATATGGAGTAATCCAGTACCACCACTTATAGTAAGTGGAATATTAGTAATAGCTATAAGTTACGTAAAGGTAAATGTAATAGTATTAAGGTTATGTATAGTTTGCAGGCTGGATCGTGTTTGTTGCGGAGATGCCGCATCTTCGTGTAGATCGCGTCAGACACTCCACCACTACTACTACAGCTACTACTACCACTACTCCCTGATATAATACTCTCAGGAACATTAGTGATTAATTACATCAAGTCCTTGTGAATACTCTGTTTCCGATCTTTCCAATCCACGCCACAGTCTTGTGTTTGGTTTCATTTTCTGATTTTGTTTGTTCCTCATTCTGGTTTTTCATGGCAAAGTCGAAACGAGGAAATTATCACTTTCTTCAACCGGAAACTCCCTCAAAGGTATCAAACTTACTCTCTTATACTCTTAGGTATCTTATACTCTTTGCTCATCTTAGGGTATCTATTCTCTGGCTGTTCGCCAGCAACCTGCTCAAGCAAGGATTTCTTGTACTTCTGACAAAATTGGTATTGTTTATTTACTTATCTGTAGGTGATAGAAAACCTTTGGATCCTGCCGTCATCGGTACTACTTCCTTCTCTGATATTTAGTCGAACTTCATATTAAGGATTCAAAGGATGACGACTCTGACTCTTCTCGCTTCTTATACAACCCTTTTCTCTTTGCTTATGCTACCCTTCTAGAACCTCAAACTTTAGAGGAAATCCATCTCTTACCTGATGGAACTTCAAGGATTTTGGCTGGCTCGATCGCCTCTTGTTTGTACCACCTCAAAGACCCAGAAAAAGACAATGCCTTTGGGGCTTTCTTTGTCTTTCCTGATATCGCAATTCGTCAAGAAGGAACATTTCGACTCAAAATTACGCTATTTAAAATTTCTGGGTATAATTTTTTCTGACTGATTTTAGTGGTGTCAGCGATCCTTTTTCTAATCCAAGTAAAGTTGTACAAAAAACTTCAATTTGCACTGAGCCTTTCATGGTCTACCCTCTGAAATGTAGATCTGATATCTTGCTTACCCGTTAGCTTACCCGAATGCGATAGCCCCAACTCTCTTGTCCAGATCTTTTGCTGAACAAGGTTTAAAATTACGCTTACGCAAAGCTACTAGGTTTTTAATTTGATTTGCTGATTTTTAGAATGGGAGAACGTAAAGATAACTCTGATAGTTCTGATTCTGAAACTTCATCTCGTAAAATTGAAGATAAGAAGAAAAAGGGCTACTCTATGGATGAATCTTCTATTTCTTCTGCTGAACCTAGAAGTGCTGTCGATTATTCTCCACATGTCAGTACGTTGATCTCAAGTCTCACAGTAGGAAATCACAACTATCGTCCTCCTGCAGCTGCCAATCATTCATATGGACATGGTCCTCCTCCCCCTCATTGGTATTACTCACAGTATCCTTCCTATGAATACAATGGTAGTTATCCCCCACCACCATATCCTCAGTATAAAACAGAGCAACCGCCTGCTAGTTATCCCCCTCAACAGCGAGACAATGTTCCACACCCTGCTTATCCTCATCCTCCGCATAAAGATAGCTCATTGCCACCTGCTGTAGAAAATACTAAACCAAATTTGGCTTCTTTAGTATCTGCTTCACGCGAATCAGAACCTCCACGAGGCGGTAAAGAGTTTGTCGGTACTAATCTTAAAGATTATAAACCAGCCCATGATGAAGCTCCCCAGTCTAATCTTTCCAACATTCCCAAAGCAGACGAGTCTCAACAGAGTGTTCCTGAAAGTGATTGGGATGCTACTTCTGGACAGTATTCTAGAAATGTTGAGTCAAGTGCCCCTAAACGATTAAAGATGGATAATACTGGTGGTTCTGAAGCTTCAAAGGAAGATTCATCTTCCTCACGTCGACCGTTGCCTACCACCTTGCCTGATCCTGGTGTTTACAATGGATACTCTGGTGCTTATCGTCCTAGACCTGGATCTTATCCTCCTCCTGACCATATGCGAGGTTACCCTGTATATTATCCTGAAGGAGGCCGGTACCCTGGATATCCTCCACCTAGTGGTGCTTATCCTCCTCCACCACCACCATCTGCTCATTCTTATCAACATCCGCCAGCCCATTATCCGCCAGCACCTACTTCTGCTCACAACTCTCCTCATGGTGGCCCTCCTCCTCCTCCTCCAGGTGCTTACCCACCGGCTCCTTATGGTCACCACTATCCTTACCCTGGCGGTCCACCACCACCGGAAGGTTACCACCATAGTCCTTCTCCATCACATTCATATCCTCCTAATCCTCGTCTTCCTCCACCACATGCTCATCATCCTTATCATCCACCACCCGGTGCCAATGCCAGTCCATCTCATCCATATCCCCCACCTCCTGGTTCAGCCTCAAGTTCTTCACATCCTTATCCTCCTCCGCCTGGTTCTAGTGCTGGTCCTGCAAATCCATACCCTCCCTCACACTCAAATGGAAACTCTCCATCTACTAGATCAAACTATAATATTGGACCACCAGGATCAAGTGGACAACCACATGCTCTTTCTTCTCCGTATGCATACAATGCTCCACCTCCAGGTACCAGTGGACATCGGTACAATGAACCTCCTTCTCCTGTTGCCGCTAACCGCCATCATGGATACCCTCACTCTGCTCCACCGCGCCCTCGACCTCCTCAACATGGTCAAACATTGCCACCAGCTCATCTTGGGCTTAAACCTTTGTTGAAACATCAATCATCTCATTCGAATCCTGCTACGACTTATAGTCCAACAACACCATCATCCGCTCAGCCACCCAATGGTAGCTCGAATGGATACTCTAATGCTCCGGCTTATACACCTGGAGGTCCTGCAAACTCACATGGCTATTCTAGTTCACCTTATCCACCTCCTAGTGCACATAATCCCGGATATCAACCACAGAAAAGGACGTATTCTCCTAGCCACCCACATCCTGAGTCTGGAAATGGTGTAGATCCTTCGGTTTGGCCATCTCCAAAGGAAACTAGATGATTTTTTTCCAAATATAATAATATTTAGTACTAAAACCACATCTTTTTTTATAGTCCTATTTAGTCATCTTCATTTTCAATAGTAGAGTCGGACTTATCGGAAATGAAATTCTGAATTCTATTTTTTATGCATGATGGTAGAATCCAAAGTTTTTAAACTGTTACGCTAAATAAAATAACGGTTTTGTAAACACCCGATTTTGAATATTCCATTTATTTTCTAAACAATTTCATAACCATTAGTCAATAAAACAATATCAGTTGAGAATGTAACTGGACCACCATCTACCGAATTCACATCCACAATCTATAAAAAATTAATGCAAAATAAAAACACAAACCTTTAAATTATCAAAGGAAGTAGTAGAAGCGAAATGCATTTGAATAGGGTACACAGTAGATATATCTTCAGTATCAATGGAAAATTCCAAACATCCAGATGAATTTGAAGCATCAAGATGAGGTATTTGCCAAATAATGGATTGAGTACTTTTATCAATACTGAAGGTTCCAATATCGGAATGGTTCACGTTAGGTGGTGCTCCGCTTCTGATAAAAGGTGAAAAATGGGTTACCTGTATGGAATCATAATGGTGACTTTGTCCAATACAATTTGTAGGTTTTGGAGTTCATATTCAATGGTAACGTCACAGCTGCCGTTTCCAGTTGGTGATGGCCAACAATTGACTAGATTGTGAGTGGTTTTGGTGTACCTAGTAGTGGTAGCTTGGATTCATCCCGGCTAGTGTAGCGCCATTTCAGAATTCGGAGTGGTTGAGCAGCTGGGAATGGTCTAGATGGGTCACGTAACGCTATAGTGGTTGCATTGGCCCATAATGCTTTATCCACGTTGGGGTGTGTCTATGTTTAGATTTTTTTTCTTGTTACATTAAATTGCACATTAGGGTCGTGGTTATGGGAGAGTTTTAAAATAACGCGAGCTTGATCAGGGTCATTTACTTTCAACATCATAGCTCCATTCACTTCCATGCTTTGTAATCCACCATCGCGATTAGCTGTTGCTGTGATTTTTTCTTCTACTGTGACATGAATACTATCAATGGTCAACTGAAACAGATAGCTTACGTTTCCTCGTGAACAGCAGGAGATGGTGCATGTGCAATTGGCATTGATGGTGTTGTCACTGGAGAGTCTCTCACACCTTCTTCAGCTTTGATGTTTTCAATTAATGAAGATTGGACAGATTTCTTTCCAAGTTTCATACCACGACCCACAGGAGCTGGAGCACTGACATAAATTAAACTATGCACATACCTTTTTTCTGCAGCGGTTTCGGGATAATGGCGAGATGGTTCTGGTGTATGTGATACTGGTGATACAGAAGCGCTTTGATTATATGAGGATGATGAGCTGAAATTATTAAATCCACCTGAGGTAGACTCCGGATATCCTTTACGAGCGTTTTTGGCGGCTTCCCACTTCTTCAAGTCCATCAATTGGGCACGGCGTTTCAGCTCCTCTTTCGCTTCACGTTCTTTTTGCTAAACAATTAAACAGTTCATTTAAAAAGGAATGAATGCATGATAAGGTGTGGTATCATTCAAGGGGGTACCTTTTGAATTTCGGCTTGGATTCGTTCATCATTACTTTCCATTGCGGAAATAGTCTTTATTTGACCTAAATTAACGTTTTCTCTAAATCCTAACGAAATAACTTCATCAAAAACCATCAGTAATTCGAATCTTTGTTTGGTTATTTCTTTTTCATCAGCTGAACGACAATATTCTGATACGATGCGAGAAAACAAATGTAAAGTATCAATATCCTGTAAAATATTTGAATTCTTATTTGTGATTAAGATTATGAATAAATCATCCAATGGCTAAATGAATTTAAAATCAATATTGAATTACTTGATAAACATATCTGACTGAATCTGTTTCAACAAACGTATGTTGATCATTTGCTCCAATCAGTTTTGGGAATGAAGCCAATAATCCTTCGATTCTGGAACGAGTCATTTCAACAAACTGGCGAGAAAGAATTGCTGAAGATTGTTAGAATCCACTACTTAACCTGACGTATCAAAAACAAGGGTATATAGTTTACCTAATATAATTCAATAACTTGATAGACTACCTTTTCCTTGCTTTGTACAGATAGATGCTGCTAGTACCACCATCTTTGAAGTGTTGAAATTTGTAAAAAATATAAAAACAAGCAATGGTTGAGAAAATAGTACTTTGAAGAATGCTACTAATGGATAGGTAAATTTTATAGAAAACTAATAATAAAAAGGTAGGTTTTGAACTCGTTAATTGTAGGTAAAATGTCTTTGGTTTAATCAAGAAGGTATGACTTTAGTTTCTTACCTGATTAAAGTTATTTGCAATTGATCTTGTGCAAGATGACAGGTTTAAAACGTTTGCTTATAGTATAGTGAGAAATTGTCGATGATGATCAAATTACTCTCAAGATTCGCTGTTCAGAAGTTGGCATTAAACATAAATCAACAGGTATCCTCAACAAATAATTAAATTAAAGATTGGAATCGTCTTATTATCAACGGAAACCATTTGGCATCTATCGTATACGAATGATTTACAAAAAATATTGTCACATATAAAGGAAATCAATAATCAAGTGTTACAGACAACTGATATACCATGGAGTACGTTCGAATTGAATTTAACGTACAGATCCAAAGTCTTTGATAGAATCAATGTAAATATGACACCTTTGACACCAAATTTAGTCTACCAATAGATGAAGAATGTATCATGAGGGTGATTTTTATATATTCCAGATCATACTGTATACCAGATGAAACTGAGTCATTGGTAACCTCATAAGTATGCTGACCATACCAGATGAAATCACATTTTACTCAGTATCCCAACTTTTTCTTGGATTTGTTGTATCTGCATGAGAAACCAACTGCTACAAACAATGTTCAAAAAGTATTTGATTCCTTAGGTTATATGGAAAGCAAGGCATCTCGATCATATGAAAATTCGAAGCCAAAATCACAAAGGTTGTAGAAATGTAAATGATTAATTGCAAGGTTACTCTTAATGTGGACGGAGCTATTAGGACATCCTATTCATCGCTCTTCGATTGTCAAATGTCATTATTGGGAGTTCTAATGCAACTCTTTTATGTAATATAGTGTTGCAATTTAATCTGTTCTATTGATATTCATTATTGGTAGTTCTATCCACTAAAGTTGGTAACTGAAATGATTTTCTTGATAGAGCCCTAGAATCTTTCAATAGTATTCTGATTGGTCTTTTGACTTTAAGTTAGAGGTACTCGCTCTTCTATCGAAGCCGAAAACAATAACTTCGGATACATACTACGCGAATTGCAATCATCTTTGGAAAGATTATTAATCCCTTGGATACACCAACCAAGGAACACTATTTTTATCTTGATGAATGTATTGGTATCCATTGCAAATATTCAAAATATCAAGCATTCAAATGAGTATAAGTTAGTGGATAATCACTTGAAGGAGTGTAATAAAGAATAAAGAGTTGTCAATCTTGGTACATTTTGTTGATTCCGTGATCACATCGTCACTAACATCTCGCTGTTGGTATAAATAAACCTTTAGGTATTCCCTTAAATTATTTAATGTAAATAACAGTGCAGAGAGCGTTCCAAGGTAACTAAACTCTCCAAATGATCCAAAAATTGTCATAAAAAACAAAACTTGATTGACCGTTTTTACACAGATACACCAAACATACCAAATTCCATCTCACTTCCACTTGGCCTTCTGGGTTGTGGTCGATGAAACTGTGACTCCGGAATAATAAAGTCTCCGGTTCACGAAAGGTTGTAGCCCAGGTAACAGCCTTCAAAGCGCGTATCGGACTTGTGGCAGCCCAGCAACTATATAATCAAAATTCATAGTTACTAATACATACAATGAAATTCTCTACTCTTATTATCTTGCCTTTATCTATCCTATGTGTGCCTGTCAATAACCGCGGAAAGCCTTCCAATCGTCAATCTCGTACAAAGAGTTCTACTGGTGCGGCTTACTTCATGACCAATGATCCAAAGGGAAACTCAATCGTCATCAACCGTATCCAGAATGATGGAAAGCTGGCATTTTCAAAAACCATTCAAACTCAAGGAAACGGTGCTGGTGGTTTTGACACCAACTCAAATGATACAGTTGGTCCAGATGGTTTATTCTCTCAAGATTCGGTGGTTGTGGGAAACAATTTTCTGTTTGCTGCCAACGCTGGTTCGAATAGTATTTCAACATTTCAAATCAACAAGTATGACCCTACGAAATTACAGTTTCTCAACGTGGTTCCAAGTGGGGGAGACTTTCCAGTGGCATTGACGTTTTCCTCAAAGCTAGGAATGCTGTGTGCAGCCAATGGTGGCCAAGTGAATGGAGTGATGTGCTTTTCAGCAACAAATGCAGGGTTAACACCGTTGGACGATACGTGTCGTAGTCTGGGACTGACACAAACAACCCCACCAAAAGGACCGTTAGGAACGGTATCTGATATTTTGTTTGACAATGAGTCGAATAATTTACTTGTCTCTGTGAAAGGAAATCCTCCTGCAAATGTAACTGGATTCATTGCCTCGTTTGGAGTTCAAGGAAACAAGTTGGCCGAAACCCCCACCATGAATGTCCCCAAAGGATCCGTAGCGCCATTTTCAATGTCTTTGGTTCCTCAAACAAACTCAATGATGTTCACCGATGCTGGTGTTGGATTTGGGATTGTGAACTTGAATAACGGTGTCGAAACAGCTTCTACGATGGTCCCTATCGAAGGCCAAGGAGCTACTTGTTGGTCTGCATTTTCTCAAGAAACCAAGAACGTGTACATGGTTGATATTCTAACTAATCTTGTTACTGAAGCTTCCATTGATGTTCAAAACACTCCATCAGCTAAAATTGTGAAGCAGTATCCACTTTCTGGTAATACCATTGACTTTCGAATTGGGACGATCAAAGGAAAAGACTTTTTGTATGTGTTAACGCCAGGTGAACTAGGCGCACAAGTGATGTCCTTAAATGGCCCCGGACAAGCAACTGTGATTCAAACCTTCCAACCCAATGAATTTAAAAACTTTAGTAAATTAATCCAAGGAATGGCACTATTCATTCCAAATTAGTTGAATAGATTGTTTCTGTCAATAAATACATATGTAACATTTTGTTGATTCCGTGATCACATCGTCACTGACATCTCGCTGTTGGTATAAATAAACCTTTACGTATTCCCTTAAATTATTTAATGTAAATAACAGTGCAGAGAGTGTTCCAAGGTAACTAAACTCTCCAAATGATCCAAAAATTGTCATAAAAAACAAAACTTGATTGACCGTTTTTACACAGATATATACCAAATTCCATCTCACTTCCACTGGGCCTTCTGGTTTGCGGGCGATGAAACTGTGACTCCGGAATAATAAAAGTCTCCAGTTCACGAAAGGTTGTAGCCCAGGTAACAGCCTTCAAAGCGCGTATCGGACTTGTGGCAGCCCAGCAACTATATAATCAAAATTCATCAGTTACTAATACATACAATGAAATTCTCTACTCTTATTATCTTGCCTTTATCTATCCTATGTGCTCCTGTCAATAGTTGTGAAAAGCCTTCCAATCGTCAATCTCGTACCAAGAGTTCTACTGGTGCGGCTTACTTCATGACCAATGATCCAAAGGGAAACTCAATCGTCATCAACCGTATCCAGAATGATGGAAAGCTGGCATTTTCAAAAACCATTCAAACTCAAGGAAATGGTGCTGGTGGTTTTGACACCAACTCAAATGATACAGTTGGTCCAGATGGTTTATTCTCGCAAGATTCGGTGGTTGTGGGAAACAATTTTCTGTTTGCTGCCAACGCTGGTTCTAATAGTATTTCAACATTTCAAATCAACAAGAATGACCCTACGAAATTACAGTTTCTCAACGTGGTTCCAAGTGGGGGAGACTTTCCAGTGGCATTGACGTTTTCCTCAAAGCTAGGAATGCTGTGTGCAGCCAATGGTGGTCAAGTGAATGGAGTGATGTGCTTTTCAGCAACAGATGCAGGGTTAACACCGTTGGACGATACGTGTCGTAGTCTGGGACTGACACAAACAACCCCACCAAAAGGACCGTTAGGAACGGTATCTGATATTTTGTTTGACAATGAGTCGAATAATTTACTTGTCTCTGTGAAAGGAAATCCTCCTGCAAATGTAACTGGATTCATTGCCTCGTTTGGAGTTCAAGGAAACAAGTTGGCCGAAACCCCCACCATGAATGTCCCCAAAGGATCCGTAGCGCCATTCTCAATGTCTTTGGTTCCTCAAACAAACTCAATGATGTTCACCGATGCTGGAGTTGGATTTGGGATTGTGAACTTGAATAATGGTGTCGAAACAGCTTCTACGATGGTCCCTATCGAAGGCCAAGGAGCTACTTGTTGGTCTGCATTTTCTCAAGAAACCAAGAACGTGTACATGGTTGATATTCTAACTAATCTTGTTACTGAAGCTTCCATTGATGTTCAAAACACTCCATCAGCTAAAATTGTGAAGCAGTATCCACTTTCTGGAAATACCATTGACTTTCGAATTGGGACGATCAAAGGAAAAGACTTTTTGTATGTGTTAACGCCAGGTGAACTAGGCGCACAAGTGATGTCCTTAAATGGCCCCGGACAAGCAACTGTGATTCAAACCTTCCAACCCAATGAATTTAAAAACTTTAGTAAATTAATCCAAGGAATGGCACTTTTCATTCCAAATTAGTTGAATAGACTGTTTCTGTCAATAAATACATTTGTATCCATCAATAACTTGATTCGTGTTTGTTTTGCAAAGTTTTAATTGTGCTATCAATGTAATTATCAATTAGATAGTGCAACACTTTAAAATATGTATTTAGATATTAGTTAAACGCCTTGTACATAGATCTGATGTACTTTAAGTGATCATACACATAATTTAGAAATATACTAGTTAATCGATAACAAACAGTTCAAAGATAGCAGGTTTAAAATGCAGCAGATTCCCACTGCTTTTCTATAGTGTGACAATGTATTCTTGATTAGAACTCAATTTTCACAGACTTTTTTCCGTTTGTTTATACGCTTAAATTTTCGATCTTTCGTGTGCTCTAAACATGAACTCGTAAGCGTGTCTCTGGTATAACTACTAGTGGGATGTTTGATGATGGATGGACTACTATCCAGTATAAGAAAAGGTCTGACCAAAAATCAAAACAGTTACGGACTAATTCAGGACATAAGTCAAAGTATGACCAAGAAATACGATCATCATTGGCATTAACTGACATGAATCAAAATATAATAATGGAGAATCAAATCTTGGGTGAATTGGAAAGGTATTAGCTTATTCTATCGTTGATCATTAGAATTTTGGGGGATGCCTTTACAATATCAGAAACAAACAGCTCATTAAGGCACAAAATTCTACCTATTCTAGAGTACTATCGTCAAAAATTGACCTGCACTGTATGTTTGTCCTAGTTTATTTCTAGGTTACTGGACAAACAAAAAACATTTGGGATACTTCAACATTCTCCAAAAATAATAATAATCAACTCGATTCTCCTACGAATAGAAATTCGATTGACAGTAGACCTCATTTGGAGCCTTACCAGTCAGTTTTATCGTATCCTGTCCAATCTGTACCAACTCAAAACGTCAAACTTAGCCGGGCTAGATCGACCAGTTGGAATTGCCCGTATATAATATATTCTAAAAGTACTAGGTCAGCACCACCTGGATTCCCATCACCACGACGCTTGTTTTCTCCACAATGTATCAATCACCGTACATTAGATCTTAATGAGATTACCGCAAAATTAGTAATTGGAAAGCATACTGAACTTTAGGACAAAGCTCAAGAAATGAGAGATTTAATATCAACACTAAAATCAAAGAAAATGAAAGAAAAGGTATTTTTATGGTATTTTTAATACATAGACGCAAAATATTAACGAAAGATTAAACATGAAGGAAGAGCAGCGTATTCAGTTGAAGAAATCTATCGATGAAAAACTCTCAAAAGCGGAAAAGAACCGGAATAATCGATTACACAAAATTCAGAAACGAGCTCGAAAACTAGAACAGAAACAAAAAGAAGTCATTTTGGCATCACAACAAATGTATTCATATTTCATTTATAAATTCTAGTCTTGATTCGAAAAAAGTAGAAGTCCAACAGCGTGAAGAAGAAGTAGAAGCTCGACTACGAGACATCGAAGAAGAGAGAATGCGAAAGATTTTAGAGCATGCAACACAAATGGAAGCCGTAAATGAAAGAAAAAGGATACAAGATGAGCAGAGACTAAAGAAGATTGAATCTGATAAACAAAAAGTTGAAGAAAAAGAGAAGGACAGATTAAAATTGCAAGAAAAGCGCCAGAAAGACCAAGAGCAGAAAGTAACTATAGCACACGAACGTCAGGAACGCGCATTACAGTTTCAAGCAAAACAGCAAGAGATAGTAAGTATCTGATCAACTAACTGTTAAGAAACGCAATAAACTGGATAAAAAAATACAACTAGGCTTGCTTCGAAAGGAAGAACAAATCCAACAAGTAAAGGAGAAGGCTGCCACCGCAAACCAGAATGCTAAAATGGTTGCAAATAGGATAAAACACAACACTGAACAGTCAATTGAAACACCAGCGTCTGAAATAGAAACTGAAAACACCAATGTGACAGTTGAAATCATTTCTGACTTTAGTATTCTATTTATCCTAATATTAGATTTGGATAAATCTGCCCGAAAGAAAATCAAGAAATCAAAAGACAAACTTCAAAGCTTAGTAAAAGATTATGTATTTTTTCCATTTGCTGTGAAACCTCTTGACATTGCCGCCAAACAGCATTTGGACACGATCCGTGCTACATTAAAAACCAAAGCTTTTGGAAAAATATTCGATTCATTTACAGCTACTCTTAAGTTTTTGAAAGATGTAATCAAACCAAAATGTAATGTTAGGAAAATCAATTCGAAGCCATTTGCAATGAATTATGTGCCAGTGGAATTCTACAAGATATTGTAACAACTCTTAGTAATGATGACATGGAATTGGCGGCTGTGACAAGGTATTAATTAGTTGCTTACCTGTAAAAGTGGATTTGAACTGCTTGCTACGGTTTTGAAAAACAACAATGTCAGCCTATACATCTTACAAAGTGAAACACTTCCTGTAATAAGCTTGTGTGAATTTTTCTGTAAATTAATACCATATTGCAATTTTCGAAATGCTGATTCACCATACTTTGAATCCACAATCCATTTACTCGATGGAATATGCTCTGTATTAACTGACACCAACGATGCTACTAAGACGATTACTGGTAGTATTATCAAGAACGTAATCAGGTACGATATATGGTTTAATTAAAATTACAGTTACTTATGCAGCACAGGATTGTTTAATCAGTTGCAGGCGATCTTTGGCCTAACCTATGGGTCAACAGAATCACTAGCAAAGATTATCCCATTTTTAACAAAAACGATAGACTTATTAGATATTGTTGTTGGTTTTGGGAATGAGAAGCATTTTGAAAATGAAAAGCACTTGTCACTATCTTTAACTGCATCTACCGAGCTAATGATGAAGAAAATCCTTGAAACAAACATGGTTGGACTTATTACGCTTTTGGACACTGTATTATTCTCTAATGGTTGTGGATCCTATCGTATAGCAGGCAAGGAGTTGATACAAAGCGGTTGGAAAGTCATGGCTTTACGTGTCCTTAGCCTGGCAAACAAGCTCTGCTTGATTGATCATAAAAAGGTACAAAGCTGGTTAGATCTTCCGAATCAGTCTACTGAAGTTTTCCACTTAATGCTTTTTTGGATGAAATACTTTTCAGTTCGACCAAACGAAACTGATGTGACGGACATTATCAATAATGTCATTTCCTTAATTAGACATGTATTTACAATGTGATCTAACGTATTAATTAGGTTTGCGTCGACCATCCTAAGTTGTTACAAATGGTTCAAATAGGCTTTCCAGAAAAGACTCTACTCCAGCGTTTAGCAACGCTGCCATTTTCATACTTTGGAACCAAAGAAGGACGATTGATTTTATTCCCAACTCTCATAGTTTTGTGTTTGGAAGAAAGCAACAGAATGGTTTTGGAAGATGTTGTTAGCGTAGAGTTTCTGAAAATGTTTTTGGAGTTGGAAGAAGCTGACAAATATTTACCGGATGATATTCAATCCGCCTTTCTTGCATCTTTTTAGTCTTTTACAAGTAATAATATAATCCTTTTTCTTTAACTTGCTTGACCACTTTGGATATCGAAATCTTCATTTCTGAAATGGATAATATCGTAATTCTCAGCATTTTTACTATTTATTTAATCTGGAATCCGGAAACAAGTTTAAATGACATTTCATCATAGGTTTTGGCAAAGATGTTTTTTACTTCATGTCCGTTAAACTACCCACACTTTTGACCACTGATACAGCTATGGTAATATTACCATTCTGATCCTATAAATTTAGATACTATACATTCGACTGATGTACATGTCAACCAAAGACATTAGACGAATTTCAAATTATATCTTAAAGGAGTCAAATATACATGGTCACAATCACAGTCTAGATTTACTATCCAATTTGGAAATAATGAAGGTTTTATTTACAACCTTATGTAAAAGTTGTGAATTGTTACTTTGGCAAAAATTTGAATCATTACTGGACGATGTGGAGTAATCAGCAATTGCTAACGTAACCAGTCATGAGGATTGTATTTATTCTATTCAATATCAATTGTTTTGTGTATCGATTATGCATCTGTTGACTACAAAGTTACAATTTGAACCATCCCCTTTTTACAAGTATTCTCACACTATCAAATTCCAACTCCTTGATGGTATATTTTAATCGTACTGAATTTATTTAGCTGGACTGCACGAGCCAATTAAATGGCATTATATGATCGATGAAAAGTCGAAGAAGAAATTAAAAGAAAGCCATTATAAGTTATTAGTCATGATAGGAGATGTGGATTTATCCAATGATAAGATGGCAACTCTTGAATATCCGAATGGCTGGTAAATTATGAGAATAGTTAAATTTTCAGTCAATTATCATCAAATTATCAAAATATACCAATTTTAGGATCCGATAAAAAGCTAAACATTGTATACCCAGGTTAGATTCCGTTCAATGTATTGATCAAATAGGCGATATCACGAAAACAGTCAAGATAGATAAAACAAATCAGCTATGCTTTCGATTTTTCAGAATTCATATCGTAAAGACAAGTGCTGCTAAATTTAGCCCTTGTTAATAACACTATCCTTATATGAAGAAATAACAGAGTCCCACTTAATTAAGCAATTGAAGATTATCAGGAAGACCGATAATTTAGCAACCAGTAATGAAATAATACTCTAAGTAGAAAGGAATGTCCAGGCTTAAAGAGTTAGATACGGATGTGATACCCGGATTAGAGAGGGTTTCGCTGAAAGATCCCTATACCTTATGTCGCATCTTGACCCCTATTAAATCCATTAAATGTCCACATACACAGTGCTATGATGGGTGCACTTTTTTACAGATGAATCGAAAGGTAAAATGTGTTATGGTAACGTTAGATACCTATGCATGCATGGGAATGTCCAATATGTAAACGTTCAATTAGATTTGAAGAAGTAAGAATCACTCATTAATAAGTTTTGTTTTAGTTAATCATTGATGAATTTTTTCAACATTTGCTGAAATCAGTGAATGACGATTTTGTTTTTATCAATGCTGATGGTTCATTGCAACTGAAAGTAAGAGATGCTCCAGCGCGAAAAAGGCGGCGAAAGGAATCGGGGAGCTCATTGTAAAATGTTCACATACGGAAATAAACTTATCATATCAACGCCAATTCTTAGATGATTACCAGTATATTAAAACTCTATTTTAAGTTTTTTCCGTTTTTCTCTACATGAGTAGCAGTGCGAAACCTTTAGTTAGATGTTAATGATAAATAAAATACCATGAAGCGATTCGGTTGACCTTCACTCCGAAATTATGCTTGGAGCTTGGGGTATCCATTTGAGGTACGTTTATATGGGTATCACTGCTAACCAAATCCGGCTTTTTGAGCAGAGGTCTAACTGCCGAAATTGGTTGTTTCTTCAATGATAGGGACGGAATCTAAAGATTTAATTCATCTATTTCAAACTTTAATTGATTTAATTGCGGGTGCTTTCGAATTTGATGAGAGAGTATATCTTGGAAATTGGACATGATCCTTAAAGTTTGGAATGGATTGTGATGTCAAATTTGTTCTAGTATTATTGGCAACGTGATTCTGAGCAGTTGGGCCCCAATGATCAGTTATGAATGGATGCTCAAGGGCCATTTTAGCAGTCCATCGGACGTTGGGGTCAACAACTAATAGTCTTGTTATGAAATCCTTTGCTAAGAGTATAAGCAGATATAATTCAATACCAGTCTCGGATATTTTATCCCACCAAGGCCGATCGAATTGATACTTTCCTGCCATTATTTTTTTGAATAGTTCTGCATTATTAAGGTCGAAAAAAGGTGGGTATCCACATAACAATATATATGTTATTACACCCAGTGACCACATATCTACTTGTGGACCATATCCTTTTTTCCTCAAAACTTCCGGAGCAACGTATCCAGGTGTGCCACAAGCGGTCTTCATCATTTCAGCTTCTTTGAATATTTTTGATAAACCAAAATCACTGATCTTTATTTGGGGACTGCTGTTTCGATCGGAGAGCAGTAAATTTTCTGGCTGCGTTGTTTTAGATAGACGCACAATACCTTTAAATCTCTATGAACTATTCCCATACTGTGAAGGTAGTCGATAGCAAGTAGGATTTTTTGGACAATTCCTGATGCATCCCGTTCATGAAACGTTCCTCTACCCATAATTTCATCAAAGAGCTCACCGCCAGTTACTCTAAAAATGAATTGCACCAAAATTACAATTCCATCACCAAGTAGATCTTTCCACTAAATTCGAACATTTCATACAATTGTACAACATTTTCATGTTTAATCATCTTTAAAATTCTAACTTCTGTTTCAATCATATCCTCTTTCCCTTTGCATTTGGTGCGATCCACAATTTTTATTGCATAACGATGTCCGGTATATCTATTAACCCCAATTTTGACTTCTGAGAATGCACCACTAAGATTAATTTTCAAATAATTCTTACGTTCCTAGGGTTTCTTTCAATTCATATTTCTCGTGAAATGCTCTTTCAATTCTGGTGTTTAGACAAATTTTGTTTTGCTGGGAATATTCCATTTCAAATTAATTAAATAAGAAAGATTAAAAGCTAACGTTAGCATGGGAACAGTTTTGAGGCTTTATTTTGTCAACATTAATCCATTGCTTAATGTTTAAAAACAAACCTTAAAAATGGCGTTTGGTTGGGAACCAGACAACTGATTGGTAGACAGAATGGATTCAAATATATATAACATCATGCTGAGGTTTAATTATGATTTCTGAGCAAAATAGCAAACTTTGTAAATTTTCTAACTGTTTATTCTTACTCTATTTCTTTCCTGTTTGCGGTCTTTCGGACAGTGTAGCACTCTTGATCCAAGAGGCAAGTCGACTAACCTTAAAAGAAAATGCATTATTTTTCTTTGAAGGACTGTCTGGACGAGCATCGGCTGATTTACTCGATGCTTTGGCAATATTACCGTTGGATTGACAAACCGTATCATTGCTGTTTGCGACATCATTCTTCTTACCCTTTGGTTCCAGTGGTTTGAGATCAGGTTCTTGTCTCCTGTTCTTTGAGTCGCGTACATCGTCACGAGCTGGCACTGAAGTACGGACAGGACTGATACTAACAGGACTGGAAGTTTTTGGTATAGTAATCGGTGATTTTACTGATTCTAAACGGGTAGCAGGTGATTGAGCTGGTGTTATTGGACTTGTAGATATTGAAACCGGTTTTGGGGGAGGTGGGATGCAATGATGTACAATAAAAGGGTGATTCAATGCTTCTACAGCCGTGTATCTCTTCTTAATGTCTACTACTAGTAGCTTACGAACAAAATCTTTGGCTAAATGATAAGTGTTTCATTAATAGTTACCTTTATCTGAGATATGATCCCACCACGGATGATCAAATTGGTATCTGCCAGCCATGATCTTCTTGAAAAGCTCTGCATTTTTTTGATCAAAGAAAGGAGGGTATCCACAAAGAAGAATGTAGGTGATTACACCCAATGACCAAAGATCCACTTCTTGTCCATATCCTTGTCGCTTCAATACTTCAGGTGCTACAATGTAAGAAATACTTGTCCAATAGTTACCAACATAACCTGGAGTACCACACGCAGTTTTCATGACTTCTACTTCATTGAAAATCTTGGATAACCCAAAATCACTGATTTTGATTTCTGCAGTGTTGGACTTTTCTGACAACAATAGATTCTCTGGCTTCAAATCTCTGTGCACAATTCCTTTCTCGTGAAGATAGTTAATAGCTAACAGTATTTTTCGGACAATTTCGGCTGCTTCCTTTTCTGGATAACTACCACGGCCCACAATTTGGTCAAATAATTCACCACCAGTAACACTATTGTAAATCGAGTTTTTAAATCACTTACAGCTCCATTACCAAGTAAATCTTACCATCAAATTCATACATTTCATAAAGTTTAACAATATTAGGATGTTCAATTCTTTGTAAAATCTTGACTTCAGTTTCAATCATATCTTCTTTTCCTTTGCATTTTGCACGATCGACAATCTTTATTGCGAATTGTTCACCAGTTTTTCTTCGAATACCCAATTTAACTTCTGAGAAGGCACCACTAACAATTAATATATATAGAGTACGTTCCCAATATTTGTTTTAATTCATATTGTTCTTCAAATTCTTTTTGCATGATAGAAATAGTTAAAGAAATATGAAATATAAACTGTACCTCTTTATATATATATATATATCACCTAGTTTACTCCACATTGAACCCTATGGACCCAATGCAGAATGACTTGACTTCATGACTAATTTTCGTGCCACATGCTCAACATTTGGAAAGTATTTTTGGACTCTTGAGGAGAGTTTTCAAATCCCGTAAACTCTAACAACTAGCAATTTATTCAAACAAATTTGCAAATCGTCAGACTTTTGCATGGCGCGATATGCGTAGTTGTTACATAACATATTCATTCTTAAACAATTACAATATACTCCAACAATTTCGTGCCCAATAATGTCCATTTCATTAGCACAATAGCCTGGTGAACAGAAGGACGTGAAAATTTGCTTGACATAGATGGAATGAATTAAAAGAGCATTTAGTAATATCTCGATAGCTAGCATGTTCACTTTTCAAAAAGAAATCTGGTAGTGATTTCCTGTAAATAATCATTTGGTCGAACCATTGTTCAAAACAAACACGAATAAAGTTATTGATGGATACATATGTATTTATTGACAGAAACAATCTATTCAACTAATTTGGAATGAATAGT
>JADGIX010000054.1:0-64777 GCA_027595885.1 Globomyces sp. JEL0801
GTATTTGTAATCCTTTTGCAGCCACTATTGTAGTCAGTCAATTGGATCTTTCAAATCGTTCACTGAAAATGGGTGGATTGACAGAATTTGGAACGTTTACATTCTGGGCTTGGAATTTACAAGGAATTTATTATCTGTTTACATTATATTTACATGTTTTACCAGATCCATCACCATTATTAATTCAAACTACAGTTATTTTGTTCGAAGTCAGTTTTTCTGTAGCAATTTTGGTGACTGTGGTTGTAACCTTTGTTCTTATACCTGTGGGCATTCACATGAAAGAGGATGTTGAAGGATTATTTGCACCACTAGCATTAATAATGCACAATCTGAACGTTATATTTATGGTATTGGAATTAATATGGAATCAAATCAAGTTCGATCTTAGTCATTTACCTTTTGTTATTTTATTTGGTTTGGTATATGTCATTGCTGCATGGTTCATCGCGTATTCTCAAGGTTACTTTTTTTACTTCTTCTTGAACTTTAATCAGCCGAAATGTATTTTGTTGCATTTAGCTCTGGTACTAGCATTGTCATTGTTTTACCTCATTTCATACTTCACAACGATTTGGCTTAATCCCGAAGATAATCTGTTGGCAATTCCAGTACTTCTTTTCGGCACATGGTTTATTTGTTGTATTCAAAGTCCTGAAGTTAAAGATTTGTCTACAAAATCTGAGTGAATAAATCGAACGTTTAAATAACACCATAACAATTGGATGATATGATTTAGCATATTTTGAATTCAAGAAATGTTTATTGTAGTTACAAACAATAATTGCCCGTTAAAATGATTTCGGCATCACCACCAACCCAGACACGATCACCTACTGTCACGGATACAACACCTCTCCTTCCAACACAACCCCCTTGAAATGCAAAATATTGATTTCCTACCTTTTCAAGGAGTCCAAATTTCTTTAAATGATACCCAATGCATGCATTAGCACTTCCTGTAATTGGATCTTCCACGATTTCATTATCAATGAACAAACTTCGCGAAATAACACTACATGATTCATATTTGTCACTTGGCTTGTCAAGTACTTGATAAAGTGTTAACCCTAACGCATCGTTGTTCATCAATAGAGACTTTAACAACCCCAAATTGAACTTGATATTATGAATATCATCACCAATAGCTTGAATAAGTAGCCATTTTGGACCATTATCAACAATTAACCCATTACGAATTTCATGATCTGGCAACAATGCTTTAAAATCATTTAAACTGGTCTTCAATTGAATTTCTTTAGCAATAGGAGTTTCTACAAAGTATTGTCCATCAACCAATTTTAATTGTAAGATTCCTGCAAGTGTTTCAACTTGAAAATGAGATTCATTTGAAATCAATCCAAATTCTTTTGCAGCTAAAGCAGATCCGACCAATGGATGACCAGCAAATGGTAATTCAATAGTAGGAGTAAATATTCTTAATTTGTAATGGGCAACATTAGATGGAAAGATGAAAATAGTTTCTGACAAATTCATCCAATTGGCCAATTGTTGCAATTCTTGAGTGTTCATTGTTGGATTTAAAAAGCAACCAAGAGGATTTCCAAGAGTTCGTTTACTAAACACATTTACTTGACAGAACTTCATTTTTCTTTGATTTAGTTTTTCCAGTTTATAGAACTTGGTTTTAATTTTTCCCCTTAGTGACCACCGATGAAGAAGGGAAATCAGTTTGATTTCTATTGAGTTCAAGGCAATATGATTTCTATTGACTTCAAGGTGATTTGAGTCAGCTTAAATGGACAAACAAATACAGAGTCCAACCAACGTCAGGATCGATATTTGTTGAATCTTTCATACTTTGTGCTGTAATATTCAGTTGGTAACCATTGACACCAACAGAGTACTATTTGCTTACACTTCTTAACCAAGGATAAAACTTGACCGTTTTGTCAGATGTTCATTTTAATCTTTTTCAATGATGATTAAATCCATGAAAGAGGTGACATTTACAACTTGGGAATTGCAACCAAACAATACTTACTGTCAAGTAGAAATGCAGTTCAAGTCCACCAATGAAAGTGAAATCGTTATTTTTAGGAATGGGAAATTACACTCTACATTAAATGGCTCTTATTTTATTTTACCTACTATTTGTTGTGGAATTTGTTCTACAGATTTAGCAAGAGTTTTTTTACCGTTCCCGTTACCTCAAATTACTGGTCATGAGGTAGTGGTTGATGTCAATGAACTGGAATATGGATTAGTTGAAATCAATGATGCACATATATCGCACAATGATAAATTACTTGAAACTAGAGGTTGCAAATATTGTTTATCAATTCCTACACAGTGTCCGGAAAGGATCACATTTGGTATTAATCAATGGCCAGGTGGATTCGCACCTTATGTTATTGTACCTAAAAATAACTTGATTAGAGTCCCAAAGAAAGATTTTGATATCAAGTCGTTGGTATTGGTGGAACCATTTGCAGCAACGGTGTTAGCTATTGAAAACGTGGCATTCAAAAACCAAGACACCGTCGCAGTACTGGGAGCTGGTAGATTAGGGCTTCTATTGCTAGCAGCTCTAGTTACATATAGAGCCAAAAAGAACCTCAACTTTCATATTTCAACAATTGTTCGGTCTCTTACAAATGCAGAGATGGCAAAACAGTTAGGGGCTGATCATGTGCTAACTTTGATGGATGTCAAATTAGATGGTAGTGTATCGTTTGATGTGGTTTTTGACACAACCGGAAAAGCTGAAGGATTAGAGACTGCTTTAAAATTAGCCAAACGTGAAGTTCATTTGAAGAGCACTCATGGCCAACCAGTTCTAGGGATTAAGCATTTAACTGAATTGGTGGTCGATGAAATTGCATTGGTGCCTTATAGTAGAGAAGCATTAGAATTTGGTTGGATTTCAGAGGAACAGAAAAGAAGCAACAATTTCATTTACATTGCAAGTCCCGATCAATTGTCTTTGGATGAATACGACGACTCAAAACATTTATACTGTCCAGCCAATCCGGATAAATGGATATCAGAAAATGCACAGGAGTTTGATAAAGCACCATTGCCTAGATTTGATCTTGCAATAGCATCTAACGCTGAACAAGTTGATTTTATTCTTAGACCAAATGAATCTCATGATAGATCACTTGTGAGAGCAAGAGGTGCAATATTGCTGTCAAAGAAGGAAGAACGAACCTGGGATTCTCCCTTGTTACAAACTCTGGTTGATAAGAATATCAAACTGACATCCTCGCGTTGTGGAAATTTTGAAAGGGCATTATCATTTCTTTCAGAGTCTATCAAAGGTCAAACGACTGCGGATATAGTCAAGAAATTGGTGACTCATGAATTTGATCTAAAAGATCTCCCCACTGCCATCAAAGTAGCAAGCGGTGAATTGATTGCCGATAATCAAAAGAAGTCTATTAAAATTATGGTAAACTGTCAGTAGTACAGAAAGTGCACCAGATTTTACCATTCTGTTTGAATGAAGTTTTAAAGGAATTTCTTATTAAACGTATGATATAATATAGTTGAATATTGGCATTTTCATATTGGTTCTGTTCAGTTTTTTGTAAACTTTTTCAAACTAAATGCGTATCTTGTTAGAGAATTTACATTCCCCTGAGAAAGGTTGATCAGACAAACTTACAGATAGATTATTTGCGTTTGAAAATGGTCATCATCGTCTGGGTAGGAATCCTAATAATGATTCCTATCTGGTTGAATTTCATTCAAGTATATCGGTCACCCTTGCCATTTGATACCATTGATTCTCTAACGGATGTAGAATATATTTTGTTAACTTTAAAATAGTGGAATAATTCATTCAAGCTCAATATTTGGTTGTATCAAAAACAACCAAACAACTTACAATCCATTCAAAAACAAGTTCAGACTGGTTTAGATGACATTTTTAAAGCAACTAATCAGAAAGTTAGATTAGCTTTTAATGTAGAAACTACCAATGATGTTTACGTACCTAGTAATCAACAACTGTGGATAACTTTTAGCATTACCTGGAAACTATGCACTAGAAATTATTTGCGATTCCAAAAAGAATTCTATTGATGTTCAAGCAAATAGATTGCTAAAGTTATCACTGATTAGCTGTAAATCCGGTAACAGTTTAATATCTTATATGTTTTAGACTATGTATCAACCCAAATCGTATCAACACTAACCAGTTTATTTATTCAAGAGTATAAAGACTTGACGTCTGGTAAACCTGTAAGTCATTCATGAGGATTAATATCCTAGGCTGAATTGGACAAGATGCGAGTATTGAAATACTCTTCCCAGTATCAGTTGTTATTCAGTCTTGCAGTTGGAAACCCAGGAGATGGAATTGTCAGCTGGGATATTGCGCCCGCAATCCATTGTATACATACTTAAAATTTATTGTTTGTAGATTATATTCAACCTTTGATAGATAAATTTGCGAACTTATCTACAATTGTTGTTTCTTCACAAGTATGATAATTCTGTCTCTTAACCGGATAGATATTAAACTATGCAACGTTATCAGTTCAACCCAGTAAATCATTCAGAGATCAAAAACCTGTTTTCACCTTATTTCCAAAAGATCTGACACACTTTATTAACTCAGCCGAATGGAATTTAGCATCAGTTGTATCGGCCGATCCTCCCATTCATATGATTTTATACATTCCGAGTTCAGATATTAGTCCCTTGCAAATTGTCCAATCCAATGGTTTGTTTGTGATTCTTACCAAATAGGGAATCCTTTGGCTACAAATTCATTTTTAATACCTCAATGGGGTGGTATCTCTGTTAAAAACTTCAAGGAGCGGTATCCAGTTACTCAATTGAAAATTGACGACTTGCATCCTGTTATGGAAATCTTCACCAATCAATTACGAAGCTTACTGGGAATAAGTCCACTCAAGTTCCACTCAAAGGATTCCTTATTGGTAATTCTATAAACGTAACCAAATATATAGAAAGATTTTACTATCAAAGTACACGAAAATAGTGCAGTAGGAGTAACAGATTGGGAGCTTGATAAGTTGATCAGATCTCGAGCTGTACAAAATGTCTTGAATACAATATCAACTTTAACATCTCTCACCAGTATGTTAAAAAATTTAGAAAATATGGCTGTATTGGATCATATCACCGAACTAGTAGATACTTCATTGATGTCTCTAACAAATGTAAAACTTTATTGGCTTTAATATTAGGCGACAAATTCAATGCTAAACGGTGACTTTAATCAAGCATCAATTTTAGCACGAAAATCAATTGTATTAGCTGAAAAGGCGTTCTTTGATCCAACGATGGTGGCCCTGTTATATTTTCCTGCAGAACATATGCTTGCCATCTACATGCCTTTCTTCATCCCAATTGCTGTTCCTATGATATCTGCCCTTTCAAAAGAAGTGAAAATATATATGGCTAAAAGAAGAAAGTTGGCAAAGAAAGAATAGTTGGGTTGTGAATAAACGGTCATTACCATATTTTGAAGTGTTGTTAAAACGTTTTGATAATTTAAATGATTGTAACCATAGTACTACCAAACGTGAATGGGTTCGATCGTACTTGAATCCAGAAAATATGGCCAAATGTTTGAATAGATCATGAATCGACCATACAACAAGTTTCCAAGAACCTTTGATTTGTTTACGATTCCTCAGCTAAATGATTTTGTATTGTATCAAGTGACCTGTAAGTTACGATCACTGCACACTAATGCATAATTCGTGTGGGTCATCTAATTAGTTATACTCAGGTGATCGAGTCAGCATCATCAGGTCATTGGTCAGTCTGCCAAATTTTTACACATCTCATTGATGATCAACCAAAACTCCATTTAGGGCGTGTCACCTGACAAGGAGACAATGGTCATTCATTTTTTTATTTTGAACCAATCTTTCAGTTTAAGGGAATTAATAGGCCTATTCGTCAATGTACGAGCTTGGGTTTAAATCTAGATTCGAATATGAATTTATAAATGGTATCAAACAATGTATTTTGCATTGGCAAGGTTCTGTAATTCATTGTTCAACCTCGTTTGTGTTACCAACCTTGACCCATGATCAGACGATTCTACATGAACCGCTGTGATGAATTAGTATTTAAAGGAGTATCATCACATCACAATTCTTCAATTACAAATTAAAATGTCTCTCGCGTGTGGAACTGTTTGGACTCAATGTGGTGGATTGAATTGGCAAGGACCAACTTGTTGTATTGAATCTACATGTGTAAAGAACAATGATTGGTATTCTCAATGTTTACCTCAAGTGAACCCTACTACTACAACTGCTGGTTTGTTTTTCATTGATCAATTCTCATAAATAGGTGTGGTGGTTACAACATTGACGGCAACAAGTAATCCAACAGTTGTTCCAACTACCATCCCAACATCTCTTCCCTATGCTAGAACTTGGGAACAAGCATCTGAGTTGGCAAAGTCTGCTGTTGCAAAGTTATCATTAAGTGATAAGGTTAAAATGGTGTCTGGTATTGGTTGGGAAGGTGGACCTTGTGTTGGAAACATTTTATCTGTGCCGGTACCTGGGTTTGATGGATTATGTCTGCAAGATGCACCTACTGGTGTGCGTTTTGCTAATGGAGTATCAGCTTTCCCTGCATCAATCAATTTAGCAGCAGTAATTGACAATACACTAACAAATCTAGACTTTTGATCGTGATTTCATGTTAAAACATGGTGAATTGATGGGTCAAGAATTTAAAGGCAAAGGTGTCAACATTGCTTTAACACCCATGATGAATATGATGAGAACTCCAAATGCAGGAAGAAATTGGGAAGGTCAAGGAGCTGATCCATACTTGGCAGCTGTCAGTGCTAGTTTACAAGTCATTGGAGTTCAAAGTCAAGGTGTTATTGCAACTGCTAAACATTTTATTGGTAATGAACAAGAATACAATCGACAAGAACATTCAGCTAATATTGATGATCAAACTTTACATGAATTTTATTTGAAACCATTTCGAGCTTGTATAGATGCTGGAGTTGCATCAATGATGTGTGCTTATAACAAGTTAAATGGAACTCTATCTTGTGAAAATTCGAATTCCAACAATAAAATTCTAAAAGAAAGGTTAGGATTTAAAGGATTTGTGATGACTGATTGGTGGGCTACACAAGATACTGTGACATCAGCTACAGGTGGATCTGATATGATGATGCCTGGTACCGTGAATTTTAATGACAAGACATTTGTTTGGAGTCAAAAATTGATTGATGCTGTAAACACAAAGAAAGTGGATGAATCAAGAGTAACAGATATGGCCATACGTATTCTTTCAGCATGGTATTTGGTAGGACAAGATAAAGGATTTCCAAAAGTTTCACTCAAAGATGGAAATGTTAATGTACAAAAAGATCATGCTAATCATATTCGAGCTGTTGGTGCTGCATCCAGTATTTTATTGAAAAATACTAATGATGTATTACCATTAAAGAATAATTTGAAGATTGCCGTGGTTGGAACAGATGCAGGTCCTGGGAAATCCACTCAAAATGATTTTTCAAATTGTAATGATCGTGCATGTAGTGATGGTACTATTGCACAAGGTTGGGGTTCAGGAACAACATACTTTCCTTATATCATTACACCTGTTGATGGGATCAAATCAAGAGCTGCAACTACAGGATCTACTGTCACATCCGTTTTATCCGATAAAGATATGAATAGTATCAAAGCCGTTACCCAAAGTGCTGATGTAGCCATTGTATTTGTATCTGCCAATTCTGGGGAGACTTATTTAGATGTTCCAGGGTATACTGACAAAGGGGATCGTATCTCATTGGCATTATGGAATGGAGGGGATGAATTGATTAAACAAGTAGCTAGCACCAATAAGAAAACAATTGTAGTGATTCATGGACCTGGTGCAGTTGATATGGAATGGATTGATAATCCAAACATAGTAGGAGTGATTCATGCATTATTCCCTGGTCAAGAATCCGGTAACGCCATTGCTGATATTCTATTTGGTATTGTGAATCCATCTGGTAGATTACCATTCACAATCAACAAACCATTTGTACCTTATTCAGCTTGGACAACCAAAGATATGACGATTCCATATACCGAAGGTATTTTAGTTGATTATCGATACAATGATGTTAAAAATATTCAACCATTATTTGAATTTGGTTATGGTTTATCATACACTACATTTACTTACCAACAATTCAATCTAGTTCAAACAAAAGATAAAGTCACAGTCACCTTTAATATTTCCAATATTGGAAAGTATGATGGTCATGAAGTTGCACAATTATATCTTGGATTTCCAATCAATACCAATCAACCACCAAAACAGTTAAAGGACTTTACTAGAAAGTTTATCAAGGTTGGTACGAGTATGTTGGTGAGTTTGGAAATCACTCCAAAGGAAATGGATCTTTGGGATGTTCAACTTCAAAAATATTATGTACCAAAGGGTGAATATACTATTCATATTGGTTCGTCAAGTAGAAAGATTCATTGGAAAGGTGTCTTTAACTATTAGAATTGCCTTTCAATAAAAATCTAAAAAATCTATAAAAAATATTCAATTGAATTTCAAATTGGTTAGTTCAATATAGAAAAAATTAAAAGATAAAGCAAGATAGATATATCAATGAAAAAATAAAAGAGATCAACGTTTCTTCTTATCCTTCTTTGCCAATTTCTCATACCCACGCATAGCACCTTCCTGTTCAGCAAGCGATCCTTTAATCTTATCCATCTTCTTCTTATACTGTCGATCCTTCTCCTTGGTACGTTCCAATTTCTCACGGCCAAGGTACGCAGCATCTTTTCGTAATTCACGTATCGCTCCTTTAAACTCTTTACGATACTCCGCTTTGGCCTTACTATCTTCGGCTCGAGCTCGATCGCCATCGTATTTCTTATCCAACGAGTAGGTGGTATGGAATTTAGGTGCAAAGGTCTTGATTGGTATGGCTTTCCGTTTTTGTAACTGTAATGGTTTCCGTTTTAATGTCGCACTTGATAATAATGGATTGATAATTCTTCTAGCAGATGAAATTTGATTCTATCAATAGTTATGATTTAGAAAAGAATACCTTCAAGGATGGAGTACATTGAACCGGTATGGAATCCAATATATCCATCATGGGTGTAAATATTTCAATAATAGTGGTTGAATCATTATACAGTTTACATAATTTGATCATTAAAATAATAGATTCAACTAATATTGTTAATCTTAAATTATCATTTCCAATGATTTTTGAATTCCCAAATATTTGATTGAAATTTAATGGTTGACATTCAACAGTAAAATCTTGGATATCTAATTCAACAGTACATGTTCGTAGTGTAGGTAATACTCTAGACAATAGTTTTGGATAAACAGATTTCAATGTATGTATGATGATGAAATATAAATAATTGATCAATTCTGGTACTTGACGTTTAGATAATCGAATATACTATCATTCTTTAATAAAAATAAAATCTTACGTCATAAAGAACATTGCAAATAAATAGACCAGAGACTACATCTTGAAAGGAACGTAATGGAGCTTGACTTAGGATCTGTCCCAATAATAACATCACAGGTGTAATGACAGTATGATGTAAATCAGAAGTAGAAAAGATACTAGGATTAAAAAAAATATAAATATACCTTGATAACATTTTAAATAAAAGTAATTCAACAGGATTAGGAAACACTAAGAGAAATGAATATAAAAATAAAATTACCAGATTGTTTTTTACTAGACATAATACCTTTGTTGAGTGAATCTCTCAATTCAACAACTTTATTCCTACACCAGATTGCAAACACCGATGGAAAGATATGTGCCAATTCATCAACATGTCGTCCATATAGTTTGATAGTTTCCATATCTAATGAAGATTGATTTCCCAATTCGATCCAATGTTGTAATAATAAAGTAAAGATTGTATTCATTTTGGTTTTGTTTTCGGCTGATAGTTTAGGATTGAATAGAATTCGAATTCGTTGAAGAATGATGGCTTGATTGTCAGTGGAATGGTTTTGGATAATTTCCAATAGATCTTGGTAAGTTTCTGGTGCTGTGAATGTATATGGTATTTCATTTTGAGCAATCTTCATATCATCAGTTAGTTTACGTTTCAGTTTTGTTGAAGTTTGTTTTGATTCTTGTTCACTTTCATCTTCACTTTTACTATCATACATTTCTTCTAATGCTTTTTGATCATCATCTTCAAATGATGGTTCCAAGGTTTCGTCACCATCATCAGATTCTGAATGATCTTGTTGGGAATTGGAATGTTCCGATTCATTTTCAATTTCTTCAACCACATAACCATTTTGTTCCAATTCTCCATCACTCTCATCTTCGGATTCTTCACTATCATCTTCTGAATCCTCATCGTCTTGTGATTCTTCACCATCTTCTTCATCTTCAGAATCTTCAGTCTTTGGTTTCATGAAAATCTCATTATTAACCAATACACCATCTTTATAAGTCAAAGGCATAACCTTTTCTTCCACATTATCAGTATCATTTCCAACATAGGTACTATAAATTTCGGTACCAAGATCATCAGCTTGTGAAGGTCGATCGGATAACTTTGATCGTTTCCTTCCAGTATCTTCATCCACAATTCCATTCATACGTTTAATTCTTGCTTCTTCCAACTGTTCCAATTCCAATTTGGCTTCCAAAGCCAATTCTTCCTCGGATTTAATTCGATCCGTAGGTTTGGCTCGTCGATCATATACCATTTCACGTATATATTTATCATAATCTAAATCCACTTTTTCTTGTGTTTCCGTTGGTCGTGTGATTTCACCTGATATGAGTTTTAATCGATCAGCAGAGACAACCATTTTTCCTTCCGTGACTGGTTTAGGTGTTCCCATGGGTGCCAATAATCCTCTGATTTCATCTAAATCTTCATCAAGCTTTTCAGTCATTTCTTGATCAAATTCTTTTTGTTGTTGACGTTCTCTCTATACAAAAATCAATATACATTTAAAATAAAAGTTGTTTAAAATCATTCATAAAGGCAATTACTAATAAACTTTACCTTGTACATTTTACTCTTTGCAATAACTTCCTTCATAATTTCATTACGAGATTTTTTGGCATTAGGATCATTTCCTTCATCAAACCCACCAAAATGAGTATACTTGACTATAGATGCATCAATCATTCCATCTACCATTAAAATAAAAATTTGTAAAAAACCTGATTCATCATCATTTGGAACGGCTTCCAAACCAGCATCATCAAATCCAGATAAGGATTGCCCCAGATGTGTTAATTCATCTTCCTCTTCTAAATTATACATTGCATTTGCACGTATATTTTTCTAAATTGTCAAACATCAACCCATCAAACCGTTTTTTCTTTCATAAATCGTTCCAACATTTTATCTTCAATAGATAATGTAGGATCATGTTCACCAATACGACGATCCATCATGATATTTTCATTTTTTTTATTTTTTGATTCTAATGATAATGTATTTTGTCTAATTTTTTGATGTTGAGCTCTCACTTGACCTGGTTTACCAATCGTTCCTTTAACTTTACGACTAAACCACATTACTATAAAAAAAAACTTACCCAATGACGGTATGTTTAACATTAGTATGTTTGAATTCAAAAGGATTATTGGATTGATTTGATTTTGATAAATTTTTCAAGAATTGTTTAGCATTGGAACGATTTTCAATTGATTTTTGAATTTTTTTTTGATTTGAATTTTTGGAAACTTTATTTAATTGAGTGTAGATGCCTGATTTGGAAAGCGTTTGTTTTAATCGTTTCAAGGCTGATCCTCCTCCTGATTTCTTTTTCGTTTCTGTAGTTGAATTCCTATCAATCATTCTGTTTGTGTCTTTTTTAAAAAAAAAAAAAAAAAAATTATTGAATTGGAGTTTCTTTTTTTTCTTTTTTAAAAAAAATGTTAAGATTATTAAAAATCAATTCAAGAATTCAAAAATCTTTAATCACTTCATTCATATACAAAACTCCCATTCATTCCAAACCTCCAACCCAACTCACTTTACTTAAAAAATATACTACAAACTCTAACCAAACAATCAAAAATGATAGAATGATTATTGGTTTTACTTGTAAAGTTTGTAATACTCGTTGTCATAAATCAATGTCAAAACAAGCTTATCATAATGGGGTTGTATTGATTAAATGTGATGGTTGTAAAAATTTACATTTAATTGCTGATCATTTGGGTTGGTTTGATTCTCAAAAAAAAGCTCCCGGTACAATTGAAGAAATTTTAAAAGAAAAAGGTGAATCTGTTACCAGATTAACTTTGGATTCTAAAAATGATAATCAATCCATTTCAAATGATCCAGAATTGGAAAAACAGGTAAATGATATGTATGAATGGTTACCAAATAATATTGATGATTTCAAATCAAAATCTCAAAAGTAATATAAAAATAAATTTGTTACTCATTTGGTTTTAAAATTTTTTTTGTAGAGAGTGGATCCAGTTTATATTGGTATCTATAACGTCATTCCTTCTTCATGTTGTTCCTTGACAAAGACTTCAAAGTATTGATAAATGATGGTGACAGCCAATAAAATTCCAGTTCCAGAACCAATTGCACCTAACAAATTAAAATGATCATCATACCCAATAAATCAGCAGCAACAGATAAAGCACCAATACACAAACCACCAAAAGCTGCAGCAGTAGGAATGACTTTTTTCAATTCTTTATACATGGAACCTTCACGATGTCCACGTAAAACAAGTTGTTGATCTTTAAGTTGTTTAGCAACATCTTTTGGTGAAGAACCAGAGACTTCAATCCAAGTTTTTGAAAACATAGCACAAGCACCCAACATAAAGACAACATAAACAAGGAATCGAACAGGATCTTCAAGTGCACCCATGATAGAATGTGGAGGAGAAATGTAATAAGCGAAACCTGAAATGGCAGCATCTTGAGGTACACCATCTTCATTTTTCCAAACACCAATTAAACGAATGAAAAAGTTATCAGGGAATCGTTTATACAATAATTGAGAAATGAAAAAGATATTTGAAACGAGAGCTGATTGTAACATGATTGGCATATTTGAAGTATAAAACAATTTAATTGGATAAGAACCTTGTTGACCACGCATACGATTTGATTTTACAGGAATTTCAACACGGAACCCTTGAAGATAAATGACGACGACAAAAACAAGACCAGTAGCCAATAAACTGGATAAATTTGGTAAATTTGTACGATACATTGCTTCTTTAATTGCTCTAAATTTATCTTTACGAGTAAATAATAAATGAAAGAGAGCGACAACGGCACCTTCGAATTCGGTACCTATATGTTAACAAACCAAAATATTACCACGACCAGTATTGTAAGTAGTTGGAGAGAAAGCTTTCCAAAAGATAGTTTCACAAATATTTGTAGCAATGAATAAAGAGATACCTGAACCTAAACCATAACCTTTTTGTAATAATTCATCCAAGAGCATAGTGATGAGAGCGGCAAAACATAATTGCAAGACCAATAATAAAGCCATACCAGCACCAATTTCTGAAGGGACACCATAGACACCTGAGAGTACAGTGACTGTAGCGGAACCAATTGCGATGACCATAGCGAATACTAATTATAAGGAGAATGATAGGTACATTTTTGAGCTCCCGAGAATAAAGCTCTATCTTCTTTGATAGAGTAATCTACTTGAATGATATTTGCACCAGCTAATAATTGCATGATCATTCCAGAAGTGATTACAGGAGTGATACCTAATTCCATTAGAGTACCTCTATTTGAAGCCATGATGACTCTAATCCAATACATAGGATCTGAAGATTCGGAAGACATTATTCCATATAAAGGGATTTGAGAACAAACCTATATATTAATAGTAATTGATGTACCTATATGTTAATAGTAATTGAAATACTAAAAAGATAAAGAGAGTGATAGCGGTCCACATTAATTTTTCTCTGAATTGAACTTTTCTATCAGGAGAAGCTACTTCTGGCATTAAAGAGATGAAAGGTCTTAAAACATGTAGTAATTTAACTATTATAATGAGATGAATAAAAGTTACCTAAAAAGAATTAGATTTCATTAAATTTACAAGACGACATTAAAGTAAAATTTTTTACAATCAACCCTAGTTACAATAACCCTACTCATCACACAAACCAATCAAAAAACAACAACAAACCCTTACATAACCCTAATCATTACACAAACCCTTACCCTTACAATAACCCTAATCAATCAACCCTTACAATAACCCTAATCAATCAACCCTAACCAATCAACCCTAATCAATCAACCCTAATCAATCAACCCTAATCAATCAACCCTCACAACAACAAGAAGTTACTTTTCAAAATGGTTTTTGATTGTAAAAATGTTTTAATCGATTCTCTCTCTTTTAATTTATCACCCGCTTTTGATCAAACTAAAAATATTACTTTATTATCGGTAACTTAAATAACACTAATAATAGATCAATCATGAAGATATATCAACAGATTTACATTCTCTATTATTAAACCCTTGTAATACTATATCAGATCCAAATGAATGTAAAGACTCGTATGCTTGTAGAACTATTTTAAACATTAAAGAAAATCATTACTCTTTAACTTCCGCTAAAAGTATTACATAAAAAATTAATCATTAGCTTACAAAAATGATCCTATAATCTCTTTCTCTAAAAATATTCTATCAATATTATACTCCTCTTCAAATTCTAATATATCAATCTCATTATCCTGTTCAAAAGATTCAAATACTATACCTTCCGTATCAGAATACCTACCAGATTCTCATATAGCTCTCTCTTGGAATCATCCTATCGCTTGTATCACTTCAACCCCTGCCGGGATTGGAAATCATGCAAATGATTCCTTTTTAGGTATTCTCAAATTCTCACCCTTAGGAAATCTATTCTTTTACTTTTTTACCTTTTTATTCACTTACTTTATCATTGGTATCATTTATAATTATGCACTGAAAAATGGTATCAATTATTCTTTAACATCTTTAGAACGTCAATTCCCGGAATTATTACCACACCATACATTTTGGATTCGTTTCATTGAAATCTTGGTAGACTCTTTTTATGCTATTGTAAATAGATGTCGTGGTAATCAATCTTACCTATCCATTTAATTAAATGTTTAATATACTCTTTCTTACCAAACCCACCTTTTTTATACTAACAATCAATTGTACAGATAGAACTCAATATTCCGAAATATTTCAAAATACTATGTATCTTGTAAAAGTAATATCAACGCGCTTTAACTACTCATTCAGTCGAATCAATCTAGATTCGAATCATATATATCATCACTTGAACTTTTTAGTAGCCAACTCATTCACTCCAAAATGAATTGAATAGAAATTCCTCTAGTCGTAATGAGTTGAATAGAAATTCAAAATTCAGGTCTTTAAATGAAATATGCAATATATTCAAAACAGCAACCAACAAACATATTGCATGTACATCCTGTACATGTATCAATCATAAAGTATCATTAATTTTGTAGGCAGGAGGTAAAGAATCAGATCCTGTATTGACTGAATAAGAAGGTAATGGTTCCTGTATATCATCCACCAGTAAATAATCTTCAACAGTAATAATTCGATGTAATCTTGGAGTATTTGAATCTCCAACCATTTGATCATGATTTATTCTATTCATACCAAAATCACTTTTTAAACATAAAACAGCTATAAAAGTATATGATATGAATAGAGCAAAGAATATCATGATACTCCAGAGTGCTTCCATATCTAATGACATTTTCAATTTGGTTTAAATTATGCAATCGCTTTTTTTGGTGCATTTAAACTCTTTGGAGATCTCGCATGATTCTTGTAGACGTGTCTTTGTAAATTTGCATAAATACTTGGTTCTATGAAAAGTGTTACCATTGTGAATCAAAGAAACGTTGCAGCTCCAAACTATTAGATCTAACTGTTGGAATATTACACTCTTCTTATGATCTGGATAGTTCTATTGTTCCCATTGCCGCTTTAGAGTCGTTCCTAATTTTATGAGTGGAAATCAGTGTTGGATCCATCACCAAATATTCCTGTTGATGGTACTATACAACAGCAGTAACATATTTTACAATGACCAATAAGTTTTGGTTTCATTGGGAGTGTATCAATACAAAAATTATTGGCATATAGTTGCTTGTAACGCCAATGTTAAGGAGGTCATTTATTAAGTGGTTGTGTACCAACACTTGAATTTTAAGTAGTTCACCAATAAATCTTTGACTTTTACGTGTCTTCGGTGGTGATCAGTATTTCTTGAATCATAAAATATCTCATATTGAAGAATCAGAGATAAAATTGTATCCTGGTAATTTTTCCAATAAAAGGGAATCTTACAACCGTACCAACTACAACAAACATCCACACTCGACAATACCAACCAGCTAAATTCATTACGACTCTACAATATGGTATCCATTAGAATCTTACCGTGTTCTTTTAAATTTTTTAGATCAAACTTTTGAATTTTTGAATTTTTTTTTGTGAATTCAATTGATTTTGCAATGAGGACAAATGATGGGAAACCAAACCAAGTCATGACAGAATTAACAAATGCTGCAAATACCTTGATCAACGATTACAAAAGAAACCATCCTGGTCAAACTCAATATGTCACAAGTCTCAGAGATTCCAATCTTTCTTCCATTCAGATATGTACTCGTTTAGGGTATGAACAACCCTTAATTTAAATGTCTAGGTTGGTTTTACCATCTTTACTTGATATAAAACAGAGTTTGGAAGCTAAACGTTCACCTGTTACCAATAACACTCTAACTTCCATTCAATCATTTTCTAATACAAATTCACCAAGTTCGTTAACGACTCATCCAGTCTTTGAAGCATCGAATGTGGGGTCAAATGGGTATCAACATTCGTTGACTTACAAACGGGTATCGGATCAACCTTCTACAAACTTGAGTATCAATTTTTTAGTTCATTTAAATGGTTTAGGTGGAATTCAAGGAATTGGAGAATCGAATTTCTATTCAAAAGTGATGGAACCAAAGACGAATTTGTCGAATGGAAATGTTGACAAGACGATACCAACAAGTGATACTGTGGAAGATGATCGAAAGGGGTTGAAAGAGAACCGAGTTCGACGAACTTTTACTGATGGACCTCCTGATAATGGTTCAGTGGACAGATCAGGTAAAAATGGGTTGGTACATTCGGAGAGTAAGTCAAGATCTCCTCGACCTAGATCTCGATCTCCCCGATTTCGATCACGGTCTCCACGGCCTCGAAATCGACGCTTAGTGACCCCTCCTCGAAATCGACGCTCAGTGACTCCTCCTCGAAATCGACGCTCAGTGACTCCTCCTCGAAATCGACGTTCAGTGACTCCTCCTCGAAATCGACGCTCAGTGACTCCTCCTAGACATCGACGTTCAGTGACCCCTCCTCGAAATCGACGCTCAGTTACCCCTCCTCGAAATCGACGCTCAGTTACCCCTCCTAGACATCGACGTTCAGTGACTCCTCCTCGAAATCGACGCTCAGTTACCCCTCCTAGAAAGCGACATTCAGTGACTCCTCCTCGTAATATGCCATCTTGGAAACCCAATGACGTCTCTTCAAGTTCCAATAAAAATCAACCACAACCTGCAACCTCTCGTCGTGGTTCCAATTCTCGACGCGCATCGATTGCCAAAAATGATGTGCAGTCTAAAAAGGGCTCCAAATCGAAACAGAACTCACCAAAAAGTCTCAAACCTAAAACAGTACCAAACATTCAGGATAATGGAGCGATTATATATCCAGGTGACCTTAAGTCACTCTCAATGGATGTGAAAGAATTTCAATCGTCTGTGTTTAGTATGGTGTCTAAACGTGAACAGACACTACTAGAAATTGGAGACGATTGTATTATTGCTCGACCAAATCGAAAGAAACGTATTATTTCCCCAACAAGCCAACCAGAATCAAGCAGTGCTCAAATAGGTCCTTCTGGGATAGCATCGAATGAAGTTAGCAGCAGTACTGGTATAATGGGTACTTCTGCACCAACTAATATTGAACGTCATACTTCTCAACCTGCTCTTACACTTCCAATTCCCACCACTTTGAGTACTCCACCTAGTGTATCGAATACACCATCCAGAAAATCACCATTCAAACTGGGTGATAGTACTCCTGCTGGTAGTCGTTTGCCCATTTCAACAGAATTGACCACTTCCACCATGACTGGACAGAATAATGGAACTCGATTAAATATCAGTACTTCATTTAATTCATCTGTTGCCAAGACACAACCGCCATTATCCACATCTCATGGAACTGACAACAAAGCCATAACCAGCGCCAAGACTCCATTCACGATGCCTATCATCTCAACAACCTTTGGTAGTGCTCCACAACCTGTAACAAAATCTGCCGCCACTGGGAGCTTTAAAGATGCGTTATTGAAAGGATCTGAACTTCCAAAAGGTTCTAAAACCATTGTTACTATAGCAACCGCATTTGATTCTGCTTCACAACCCAAAAGCAAAATTGCAACTGAAAAACCAAGTGCTAGTGATTTAACGGAAAACCATGTGGAATCATTACGAGCTAAGGTAGCAGCATCTATAAAAGCCAAGAATCATTCGCAATCATCTATTGAATCATTTTCAAGTATACCCATCTGGCAAGGGAATTTCCAAGTGAAATTACAAAATAACCTTCATTTATCAATTCCTATTAGGTTCCAATCCCATGGAAATATGCAAGTCAATCCAGATTAGTATTGTGAATTAAAATTAACATTTTTGTAGTGTTCGATATTTGAATCCAGATCAATTAGTTGTATCAAATTTTGTATATATGAATGATGCTATTTTTTCCAATTTGGTAACGTTAGAAGGGATACCACTTGTAAATTGTGTATTTAATATTAGGTCAAGATTAAGACTGAATCCAAATGTCAGCATCAACTGCAAAAGTTGATGGAATGTTTCAAGAAATACTCTAGATGTGCAACTCTTCAGTTTGATGATTCGGATAGTGGAATGATATTTGGGCAACATGATGGATCATTATTTGGAATAGTGTTTATCAATCATCCCTTTTCGGAATTTATTTCAACTTTGGATCCTAGTCTGTATAGTTCTGGTATATTGATGATGATTGACTCTAGATGGTAATGAAAACGAGTTTTATAGTCAATTGACTGAGTTGAGTACTAGAGATGAACCCATGGAACCTGAGGTGGAATATTCATTGACCTCACCAACGTTTTCACGTTATCAAACAAAATTTACTCAATCCATCATGAAATTTGTATCTGTTCTTCAGAAACGGTTTTCTCATATATCCATTGCCACCATCTTCCCACTTTTATTGAAGTATGCCATTTTAGCGGATCCGCACGGACTCTGTTTTGATTTGCCACCTGTTGAACCATCCACAATTGGTATGTATGATTTATCTATAGCATGTGAGAGGTTGGTACTTGAAATGAAATCGAAATTTTTAAAACAGAATGAATCTACAACAATGACAGTTTCTAATGAAATCCAAGAAGAAATGCAGGTTGATATTCCATATGATCCATATGATCGTGAAATCGATGATCATGATGAAGTTGCTCATAAACGTTCACAGCGACCTTTTAATCAAGAACTTGTTGATACTAGTTTTGTGGATAATGGTGTCAATGATTCTGTTATCCGAGAAGAAGTGTCTGTTGACCTTCCTTTTGATATTAGAATGACCACACAAAATACCGATATTGACAGTCGTCTTGTAACCAACCCGTTGAATCATTCAGTACATGGTATTGGTAAGAATATAGTGATTCAAGGACCTCCCGTGACCGAGTTGTCAAGAAGCAAGGACATCTCTAGACGATTGTTTGAAATGGATTCTGAAGAAGAAGAGTTCACCACAAATACCCCCCTTGATTTATCTAATCTGAATACTGTAGAAATTCCGAAACGAATGTCGTCAAACGATTCCGATGAGTTATCATCCAAACGAATGAAACTGAATGATGGTAGCATGACTCCGCCAGTAAACGAACCCCTCCAGAGTGTATATGAACCAAAGGCGATGGATTTGCAAATGGTTGAAGAATTGGATTCATTGTCTGATTGTACTGTAGATGATGGTGATAGTGAATCGGATAGTTCTATTGGGTTAGCCAGATCGATTGGTGAATCATCTAGTGTGGCCAATCGAACGTTGGATTCACGTCCTGTAACCCCACATAGTGAGCCTTCCAATTTGGAACCAATACCAATTGATGAACAACGATTTAAACATAACCATCCGTTAGAACCATCGAATACTGTAACTGTTATTGAAGAAGATGAAGATTCTGATTGTTGTATAATTGAAGATCCCGTTATTTTGGCAAAGTATTTGAAGTCTCCAAAAGCTACTGTTCAAGACCCAGTCAATACCAAAGCAGAACCTTTTCTTAACAAAAAGACTTCTGTGGAGCATCAGTATCAGAATCAATTGATTAGTCAGTACAAGGATATTATTGCCAGTAGTCGACCAAGTGTCACGGGTGATGGTGCGAGTACTGCCAATCAAACTATTCAATCAGGTTTTTTTTTTCGTTGAATATTAAATTTGGTATAGGAAAGGATTTTTCAAGGTCAACTCAAGTTCTAACTGCTTCCACCCCTCAACACTCAACGAACCAAACCAAGCAAAATGGTAAAAATGATCTTGAATCATCATTTTATGGTGTCCCATTTGAATCACCTGAATCGACATCCCAATCCGTATTGGACAAAGCAAAATCTCTCATGTCATTAGCCAAAAAGTACAGTCAACCCGTTCATTCTACCATTGGACAATCGTTACCGCCCGATAACCACCCAAGTCCATGGTTGTTACCAACTGATCAGTTGCTCAATAAGTTGAAACCATCTTGAGGATCCTTGGAGTTGTGTAGAATATGATTTTATTAAATAAACTGTAGTCATGGCAAAACAAAACCGATTGAATTTATAGCTTTATTTAGATGAATGTGAGTTTCAAGTAGTTTAAATGATTAAACCAAACACAATAGCCATTAAAATATTTGTAGTTAATGTACTATAATATTGCATTGCATTATTTTTGTTATCTTTTGTGTTGTTGTTGATTCCCATTGTTTCCCGTAACCAAGGATTTAAAACCGCAATATTCGCGTAAACTCCAACACTACTTCCACATTCTCTTCCATAAGAAACGACACCTACCAAAGTAGGAGGATTAGTTTTCAAAAACAATGGACCACCCGAATCTCCTTGACAAGAATCTTTACCACCTCTTAGACTACCAGCGCAAAAAGAAGATGGTTGAATTTCTGGAAATGATTTTTTACATGTTGCAAGATCACGTATTGGAACTTCAATTTCACGTAAAATTGGACTACCTAAACCAGCTCCATCTACTGTATCTCCCCATCCTGCTACTGTAGCCATCTGACCAACTATACTTGCCTTTCCATCATCCAACTTTGGCAAGGCTTTAATAATCGAAAAATCGCCCTTGACTAATTCGACTTCCCAAACTGCAATATCAAATGGTACATTTTCATTTTTATCATCATATTGAGGATGTACAATAACCTTTTTGACTTTAAAAACCAATCCTTTCTCTTCATCACTTGGCTTTGTAACATCCAATCGATGAGCGACAAATTGAAATTGAGTTGGAATCACTCCAACACTACAATGTGCAGCAGTAATGATATGTTTAGCATCAAAAACAGTTCCACCACAAATTGGGATTGCGCTATCTTCTACTTTTTGTAAACCTGCTAACCATGGATAATCATCTATAGACTGAACTGGAGCTCCATTAATAATTTTGTTGATTCCAATAACACTTGTAGATACCATTTCCAATAAATTCAACAGTTGGACGTATTTCATGTCTGAGTATTTTTCCACCCTGCTGTAATTTGTGAGTTCTATTTATAATGCTTTATGGGTTCTGGTTGTGTTTCAGGTGTTGAACCGTTCGCCCAATTTCAGCCTCTGGTTGGGCCCATCTTACACAAAGAAGTGTCATTTAGAATGATTGTAGATACATACAGTTTATATTACAAAAACAATTAATGGTAAAAGAAATATTTCGCGTCGTAGGAAATTTGAGATTGAAGAGCTACGAGCAGACTCGGACTTGCTTGTACTAGTATTGACTCTAGTTTGATTTGAAGTGTCAATTTGATTATCTGTAAGTTGTGCTGGTATAGAAAGCTTTCTACCTACTACTTGTTCAATCCATGGCAATACATGTGTTACATTGGCATAGAAACCGATTGGTGAGCCACAAGCTGCACCGCTAGATACAATTCCTACAATGGTGGGAATTGCTGCTTGTAAGAATAATGGGCCTCCAGAATCTCCTTGGCATGTATCTTTACCTCGCCTACCTCCAGCACATAATATAGACTTATCAAGGTCCGGCTCTGACTTTTTACATTCCTTCCTTCCAATGACTTCAAGTTGTACTTCACGCAAGACTGTGCTTCCCTTATTAGCACTATCTTTCTTGTCGCCCCAACCAGCAGCTGTCAATGACTCTCCATCAAATTTCTGTGTACCATCATCTAGGCGAGGAAACTGCTTTATTTGCGATAAATCACCTTTTACTAGTGATACTTTCCAAACAGCAACATCAAAAATTAAATCTGGAGTGAATTTTGGATGAATCAAAATTTCGTTCACTTTGAACTGAATTGCGCTCTCTTCTTCGATTGTTGTACTTAGATCCAACCGATGTGTGACTACAGTTACATCCGAAGGAGAAGTATCTACACTACAATGAGCAGCAGTTAGGACATGATTTGCATCCAACAATGTCCCACCACATCCAACATCTGTTTGACGGTTCTTTCGTTTTGGTTCAGATTCTGAAGTGGTAAAGTCAATACCAACTAACCATGGATATTTATCTATCGAAGATACTTTTTTACCATTCACAATTTTGGAAATGTTTTCAGGCGGAACGGGATTGGAGTAGATTACTGTTAATGAAAGAATAAAACCAAAATATTTCATAGCATTCTCTTAAAAGAACTTTCTATTTATAAATGAAAGATTTTTGATGAGTACATGGGCTTAAGATAGTGGTATAGAATGGTGTTCTGTGAGAAAACTGACAGGAACGGTTATCAACCATGATACATGTAAGGTCTTAAAAGGCTGAAACGAAAGATGACTACATGTATACTTGGTCTAAAGCTACCCCTTTGGCAAATTCCTGTTGCCTATCTTCAGAATGAACAGTAGAAGTTCTGAAACATTTTGTATGCAAAATTAGGCACTTAAAGACGACTCATTAATGCCATCATCAGCCAAGAGGCAAATCTGTATCAATTGTTTTACATTCTTCTTTGTGTCGTCACTATGCACGACATTTGATACATAGCCACTGTTATTACGTAAATTAATAAGATTTTGTAACATTGGAAAGCGGGATGAGTATGATTGATTGATCATAGTTTATTCGATTTAACGAAACTAGAAATCTAAGCGCGTGCAGGGAAGCATTGTTCACAAAAGAAACATTTGATGCGGAGTCTACCACTTTGATAAAGCGATCTTGGGGTTGATTCATATGGAATGAGCAAATTGACGTTGTGTTGGTGATAGAGTTCCGCATCGATGTTATCTTTTGGACATACTGTGAATACACCACCAGATACAGACACACCAAGAGAACTATCCAGAGCAAGGTTGAGGTTAACAGTATCGGAACTAAAAACACCAATGGCAAAATTGAAGGATGGGATCAAATGAGCGGAAAGAGTCATTTGAAAGTCTTTAGTTCTGCTCGGTAAATGTTCTGTTAAGGTAATATCTCCAGTTCGTGAGAACACTGGCTTTCCAGATAAGCCATCTGTAGACTCCAATTGAAAGTTAAATGGATATTTCAAATCCCAACCATATCCAAACTCAAGAGGAGCTTCAGATTTATAATTGACGGCTGCGTCCAAATCCAATTCTGGTTCAAACTTGAAAATTCCCGGAACAGCAACTGCACCAAACGGTAAAGCATAAAGTCTTGTCTTGAAAAGTTCTTGTTCAGTTCGCGACCCCAATGAAAGTTTCAAATCCATATTGGCATTCAACAACCCAAATAAGTTCAGTTTATATGACTTGACTCCGCTAAATCCAACGGTAAATTGCACTTTGAGAGTAGCATCACCTCGAGTATGGCAGTTGACGCAGAAAACTCCAACTTGCGGTCTTTCAAAAAGAGATATTTCAGGTCGAACAACAGTTTGGCTCGCGCCATCATAATTGACATTCAATGGAATTGGTTTGAAGGTTCCTTCAACTCGGTCTTGAATTTCGCTTGGTTTTTGTCCATTTGAAAGATCAACTACATATTCCTTAATCACCTTCTCGATTGGTAAAGCCGCAGTTTCGACAGTCAATAGATTGTCCTTGAGAGTGATGCCTTGAACCGATCTTGTGTGGACATGCACCATTCCATTTGGACATGACCATTCGTGTCCAAAGTAGAGTGCCAAGTCTGGATGTACTTTCCATTCATTGTATGCAGCAGTAGCGGTTCGAGTAGAATTGAAAGTCAAGGTCAATAAATTGGTAGCACAGTCCAGGTTGTTAATTTGCAAGAAATTATCCAAGTTCAATGTTGGTCGTTGAGTAGTAATTTCAAGCTTGGCTAGAAATACATCCTGTGCGTCTTCAGGCACACCTTGGTAGCTGGCCTTGATCAGAGTACGTGGTTGGAGGGTACTTCTTGGTACGGCAATTGTATGTAAGTTAGTGTACTTTTTGGCCGGTACTTTTCCTCCCAAATATTCTCCATTTGGCCCAATAGAAGAACTTTTGGCGAGTTCTTGGGCAGGTAGTGATACATCAGTAGCAGAAATTGCTAGGGCTGACAAAATGGAATAGAAGAGCTTCATGTCAATAATGGTGTCAAAGACAGTTTGAGTTCAATTTATACTTTTTCAAAGGTCAGGGTTTCTCTTGTATACCAACGTGAATTATAGTTTTGGCAGGTTACAATCCAACATGTGTTTCTTTCAGCTGATTGGTTACAATTTCTTTTCAAAGTAGGATTAGGATTGAACTTTAAAGTCAAATTTGATCTCGTTAGTATGCACAGTACTATGATCTGCATCATTTTCTTTATTGTTACTGTATCTCATCGTGAAACAACACAATTTTGTCACGCTTCTACCAAACTTTGTCCAACCATATTCGGCACTTCTAACGAGATCAATGCGTAATAACTTTTTATCCGTTTACATATGGAGGCTTCTTTAGTTGAATCAATCAATACTGCTTATGATACGTCCTTTTTATCTTAGCTTTTGAAAAACGCATGAGTATATCGAAAACGACGTTCTAATTAGCTACAAATTATTCATAGACTTTCTCCATTGTGATAAAAAAGATGCAATTTTAATAGGCAGAGATATAATTGCATCGTAGTTGAGGTTCCAAGGTTATCTACTATTCATGTCCTACTACTCATGATGTCAGTTACGATCATGGCCACAAAGCGAGTCCTAGCTGAATTTGATATTTGATTTCATTTAGCCTAAAAGAAATATGGATTAGCCCCTTTTGATCGCTATTGTCCTAAAGGACCTAAAGCTCCATTATAGGAAGTGACTTTGGAAGAACTCAATTTTAGAGTAGATACTAATATCCACAGATTGTACATCATTCGTCCCTGGTGGGGTCAATGCGTAATGGCACGATTTATCCTATCATCTACCTAATTCTTATCAAATGCAACAGGGTCTTTGATAGAGAAATAGTTGGCTCTGATTTCGACCAAAAGATAAGCTGCTACATGATCTAGCATACAATTATTACCAGTGTTCATTCAAGACAGCATATCAATACGATCTATGCATTATGAACCGAAATGGAGAGAAACTCAAGTGGGGTGATTGGAAGTGAATTATTCAATGGACAGCATTTGTATATATCATTAAATCGATATAGATATGATTTTAATTATTCGTAGTGTAAAATATATAAAAAGTCAAAGTAAATTACCCAAGGTTTCAGCAACGTAGTGGAAAATGATTGACAAGCACCAATGAAGGAAAATTAGTGGGCAAAAACCCTGTTTTTTTACAATTCACGGTCAAATCAAGTCGCGTCTTGAAAAATGTTATTCTTTAAAAAAATACATTCATGATATTATCACCCTTTCTTTTTGGAGTTGGTTTTCTATTCAGATACGCCAATGCTTTGGGAGATTGTGAAGCATTCTGTGGATTCTACAGTGGTTTGAAAAGCGTTGGTGGAGTATGCAATGCAATTCTTGGTGGAACTCCCACCTCTGAAGAATTAGAAATGCTTGATTGTTGCTCATTTAATTCCGTTGATTGTGATCCGTCTAAGCCTGTACCAAGCATCACTTCTATGTAAATAATATTACTGTATAACCTTAGAAATTTAAGCCAATTTGCGACGGGGATCACTCTGACGGGAACTATAACGGAATATGTGTCTCAATTTACTTCTTTGAGATCACTGTAAATATCGTATCAATTCATATATAGTGATTTAAGATCCAATCAAATATCTGGTCAAATTGATTCGATTAGCTTTCCAGAGTCTCTAGAAACTATGTAAATTTATTGATAATTACTAACCAAGTTTAGTCTTTTGAGTGCAAATTGGATATCTGGTGAATTACCACAAGATTTCAGTGGCTTGACTAACTTGAAGACTCTGTACTAAAGCGATTATCTAATACAGTAGCGCCATATCCGACAATCAACTGACAGGTGAAATAAATAATGTTATCCTTCCAGTGTCAATAGAAGTTCTGTAAGTCTTTGGTCATTACTAATCAACTTCAGTGATTTGGGCTTAAATTACTTGTCTGGTGAATTGCCTCAAGATTTAAGTGGTCTCACAAATCTGATTTCCATGTACTAAAAGGTTGTTTAACAAGGTAGTTACCTAGCTAGTAACCAATTCACTGGTGGAATAAATACTATTGTTCTTCCAGAATCTCTGCAATCTGTGTAATTCTATTAATCATTATTTATTGACATTAGGGAATTGGGAGATAATGAGTTATCAGGTGAACTGCCACAAGATTTAAGTAGTTTGATTAATTTGAAGACTCTGTAAGGAAGATATTATCTGACAAGCTAGTGGGTTAGCTACAAATCGATTTACTGGTGAGATATCCAATATTGTTTTTCCCACTTCCATTTCTATCATGTAAGTCTAATCATTTTTGATGAAGCTTAGTGACTTTGGTGACAATCAGTTATCTGGGGATTTACCGCCAGATTTAAGTGGGCTGACTGACTTGGAATATCTGTACTAAAACATTCTAACCAATAGTATTTTATCTCGCAATCAATTCACGGGTAGAATAGATAATATTTTACTTCCGGCGGCTTTGTATTATCTGTAAGTTTGCTGATATTGCTTATCAATGTTAGTGATTTGGCTAATAATACGTTGGTTGGTGAAATACCACAACATATTAATGGGTTGGCTTCATTAAATTTTATGTAAATCCAATGATTATTATTAATCAATTTCAGTGACATGAGCTATAATGATTTATCTGGTGGGATACCTCAAGATTTAAGTGGATTGACAAGTTTAGAATATCTGTATTGAACAGAATTTCTAACGTAATTTAGCTACCTAAGAAATAACCGATTGAATGGCACAATTGAAAACATTGCATATCCAGAGTTTCTATCTATTCTGTACGTTTAGTGGACTTTTCTAATCAAGCCTTAGCGATTTGAGTGCAAACCAGTTAACTGGTGGGCTACCACAAGATTTCACTGGGTTGATTAATTTACTATATTTGTACTTTAAAGATCTTTTAACAAACCAGAAACTTGAAACAAAATCAATTATATGGGCGGGTTGATAATATTACAATTCCAATATTTGGACAAAGTAATATCCTTATCAGTGAACGAGATAATCCGTTTGGTTTTTGGTACCTGTATGATAAATTATACAATAACTTCAGTGATCTAAGCGAAAATTCTTTCTATGGTAAATTACCAGATAATTTAGAAATATTGAACAACTTACTGTATCTGTAAATCGTGAATTGTTCTTAATTTAACTTTAAAAATAGTGATGTTTCAAGCAATAACCTATCGGGAAAAATAGATAATGTTAAGCTTCCTGTGTCTCTCACTTGGCTGTAAGTTCAATAATAATTATTCATTAAATTCAGTGCCTTGGGAAATAACTCTTTCTCTGGACAAATACCACAAGATTTTAGTCAATTTATCAACTTACGAAATATGTAACTGCTGAAACATATAACCAAACAGCTTGTTATATGATAATCAACTCAATGGTACTATTGATGAGCTTGTATTCCCAAAATCTTTGGTACGATTGTAATCCTACATGTGTTATTCACTATGTTTAGGGACTTGAACAATAACTCTTTATCTGGGGGTTTAACCCAAGATTTAAGGACATTTCGAAACATAACTTATATGTAATTTTATAACCTAATAACTAAACTAAGTGATTTATCGTACAACAACTTGTCTATGACATTAGACAGTATAAAACTACCAAGATCAATTAAATACCTGTAAATTCTAAAATTAATCTAAATCTAGCAATTTGCAATCGAACAACTTGACTGGTAAAATTCCGAAAAGATTTGCTAATGCCACTGTGTTTCCTTTCCTGACTGACTTGTAAAAACGAAATCAAGATACTAACTCAGCAGGATATTGCGAAACAATAACCTTGATGGGTTTTTTCATGGAAAGAAAACGTTCAAATATTGTGATATTCGCGGTAATAACGTCTGTGATCCGTTGGAACCATCCCCTTGTTTTATGGAACGTTGCTTTGATGGAAGTAAAATATGTGACATCGCTCTTGCTTTAAACTCATCATTTATTTGTACTACTTCTAATAATTATTGCAAAGATGAGACTCAAGATTGGTACAAATGTGATGAAAATGACAAGGTCATCAGCATGTAATTCAATCTTCCGATTTTTACATTTAGTAATATTACCAATGGTCGATTTAAACACCAAGATCAAGAAATTATTGTTGCTCCCAATGCAACAATCAGCAATGGATTGTTTAGCCTACAAAACCTAGAAACTTTGTAAATGTATCAATTAAGACTAGGGTTCTATCAGGAAATGCACTTAATGTTTCCTTAATAACAGGAATTGATCTGCTATCAAGGCTAACTTATATGTAAGTTGATTTGTAAATTTTACAATAGTGATTTATCAAATAATCTCTTTTATGGATCCATTACCAGCTCATACATAAAGCTAAAGAACCTTACGCATCTGTAAGAATTTATTAACTAATCAGATAGTGATTTGAGTAATAACCTGCTTGGTTTTGGAATTCCAAAAGGATTCGAACAATTAAAATATTTGTATTTAACGTTTAACTTTAATCTTTTAGGAAGCTCTCTGGAAATAAGTTTACAGGAAAATTCAAACAGAGTTTTACCGGTAGCTGTGAAATAATAGGTCCAGAGATAAACGTATGTGATCCTTCTACCTCTGGTAACTCATCCTGCGGTCTGAGACTCTGTTCCAGCATCTCCTTCATTGAACGATACGAAAATTTGCAACAGCAATATCAAAATTTGGTAGGTCGATTTAAAAAAGTCAATTCTCTCATTGAAGAATTTATTGCAACACCTATAAACGAAAGTCCTTTAAGAGATTCTTTCCCTAGCGAAGCGGATCTATATAAATACGTTCTCGACGTCTTTGTAGCTTATACTAATGTCCAATTATTCGATACAAATGGAGATGATGCACTTAATATATTGACCGTTGGAAATGTTGCTCTCAACCTTGGACAGCTGTTGCAAGATTTTTCAGATGTATCAAGTGTTGGATTTTCAGGAGCTCCTAATGGTGGTCTTTTCGGGAATGGCGATTTTTCTAGTTCCTCTGATCCACAAGGAGGTACTGGTGGATTTCCAGGTGGGGGATCGGATTTTATTGCAAAAGACTACATAGTATCTGTAAATCAAACTAACCCAGCTATACCTGTAAGTGGTTCAAATGGTCTGACACAAACTGTGGTTGTTTCAAGCCCTACACCAATGAACGCTGCAGTCATTGGATCAGATTCAAATGTTGTCAAGAATGGAAATGTTGTGAACTCGGTTACGAGCAGTGAATCCAATACAAACGTAGCAAACTTCGAAGGCTCAGACGGGGATAGCAATGGTCGAGATGCGAATGGTGTTGCACTCAAGATTGACAAGAGTGATGCTACGAAAATGGCAGGATCTGCTGTTATTGCTGGTGGATTGGGTTTAGCTATGTTGCTCTAACCCATCTGCCTTTCCTTTTCCTATGTCCTTTCTCTCTTTAGTACTCTCTTTCGTTTCTTGGTTTATAAAGAATAAAATCTGATATTCTGACATGCCAGTCCTATTGAATATTTTCTATCGTCGGCAAGTATTCGCTGTCGGTGTATTATTTTTTACGTTTCTGATACTGCTTACCACCTTTATTCACTTATTGTAACTACAAAGGTGTGATTGTAAGAAACTTTTAATTGTTTGGCTGTTCTTCATTGAACGCGATCTTGATAAATTCACAGATGATCTTGAACACAACACTGACCGATAAGTATACTAATACACAACAGCACATCAGATATTTTCCATTAAATTAGTCCCAATTTAGATTACATCACTGTTTCAAACACACTTGCTTTTTTTTCACCATCATATGGAGATTAACTTGAATTTGATCCTGATATCCGCAGCCATTGGTGGGATCATTCGCCTATTTCAGTTCTTATACACTTCTGAATACTTTAAAATGGGGGATCCAAGAAATTGGAAAGGCCATTCCTCAGAATTTAAAAATAGAGTCAGTAACTTGTTTGGAATTGTACCCCATACAGTCATTTGGGAAGGTTCAAAACCAAAACCAAACCAGAAAATATTATTTGTTGCTAATCATCAAGTTGGTGGTAAAGAATTACTTTTTTGTTCATTGTCTAGCACTTGAATTACCTTTAATTTGGTCTGTTATTTGGTTACAAACTGGAATTTGGCCTCGTGGATTGATGGATAGACTTCGTAATCTAGAAGTTGTGGTTAATCTTTTAGATTTTGTTTTCCCAATTTGGTCGCATATACTTTGGTTTATGGGTGGTATCCTAGGTAAATAGAAGGTTGATTAATGAAATAAGGTAGTAGAGAAACATGTGAACAGGCCATGACAGAAGGATATCCAATTTTTGTTCTTCCAGGAGGTGGTGATGAAGTAATGCGTAGCAAGTATTGCAAGAAATATGAGTAACTACAGTTATATAACTCATTATTTAGACTGTTGTGGAAAGATCGTAAAGGGTTCGCTGTGATGGCTAGTGCACATGGTAATATATTTTAACATCCTCATCCTTAATATAGACTACACTATTGTACCAGTCAGTTCAATTGGTGTGGAGGATATGATGACTATTCTAATGGATATCCCTGTTGGTTGGTTTTTAAAATTTACTGGTGATAAACGAGTTTCTCAAACAGTTCCCCTTATTTGTCCAAACTTTTCATTTCAACGTCAGTATATCAAGTTTGGTAAACCTATTAAAACTGCTAAAGGAGATGATACTCAAGAAATTCGCGACAAAGCGTTTGCTGCCGTGTCAAGTGGTATAAAAGAATTACAAGAGAAGCAAAGTACCGATCCTAAGAGATATTACAATATCTTTACCTTTTTCTTTAAGGATCATAAGAAGGAAGATTAGAATGGTTTATATGCCCAATGACTAATATGAAAAGTAATATATCCATAAATGATGTCATATGCTAGATCTTATTAATCTGATATTGAATTTGCATTATATTGCCAATTAAAAGATTTTATTGAGTCCAGACAATCCAAAAGTTTATTTTTAAAAACGATTTAATTCCGTTTAAAGGTTTTACCACTAAAGATTTAAAAGTTAGAATGATACCTGGCGGTTTTCTGTTCAGTAGGACGTTCTGGTTTTGCTCTATTCAAAACTTTCAAGAAAGAATCAACTCGAGTTCGCATGCGTGAATGTAAGTACGCTTTCGAAGCCTTGATATGGAAATGGAAGTAATCGCGGAATAAATGGATTCGAGAAATACATTCAGGTCCATTAGCTCCTTGAAAATGTCTTGGAAACAATACTACATACAATCAGTTTGTTTGGAATAAATACCAAATGTCACATAACCAACATCTTCAGAATCTTTTAAACCTGACAAGTGTCTTAGTTCAAGTGGTGGTTCTCTGGCAGAATACAAAACTTGTGGTGCCATCTGAATAGCAGGTTGTCTTCTGGCATCAACAAATTCCTAACATTGTTAATTCTAATATTTAATACTTGTAAGAAAACTCTTCCATAAATACGATCAGATTCATCCTTGAATTCGGTAGAGAAAATGACGGTGACACGGTCGGGCAAGCCCTTTACATAAATAGCTTCATTTTCCCGATAATGAATTGCCATCAGAGGTGATTCTTGTTGTTGTGCTTGTGAAGAAAATGCAACTTCAAAAGGTGCAGCCATAGCATTTCGTTTAAGTAAAGCAATGGACTTGATCAATGGTTCTAATGATGAAAAACAGTATTGAAATACCAGTATCGGCTGGTAAAGCTAATAGATCGATACGTAGAGTAACATCGAAACCAACTTCAGGTTGAGGTAAATAATATGATCCATATTCTCTTGCTAATACTTGTTGAGCACCAAAAGAAAGTAAATCCTTAAAACCTCGCATATTCATTGATACCATCAATACTCCTTTATCTTCTGCATTTGAAATCCTATAAGTGACACCATCGAAATCTGCTAGAACTGCAATACTCTTTTCAGGATCACTGTGATGATTAATACCATCTTTTGTAAAGTTTATGATAAATTAGATTGATTTTTGACTTGAGAATCCACTTTACCTTCTGAATTTATCTCGAAGAGTTTCTTCAATTATTTTACTGCCTGGTTCTAACAATATCATGTAAAGAAAATTTGATTGTGAAAAAACGAAGCAATAAATTGTACTTGGATCCTACAACCAGGGTAGTCGATCTGAGGTTGAACTTAGTTATAAATAAATATGTTGGTAAAGGTATGGATGTTAACTCAATCAGTCACGTATATTATTAATAAAAAAGCATGAAATAGTTTGCTTTATTACAATGGTTATTCATCTACCTAATAATCTTCATTCACAAAGGTTCGAGCTGCATTCCAATAGTGAATCACACCAAATCCTTCCAAGTACTCTTTCACTTCAAAATCATTTCCAAATGTCTTTAATCGAAAGTTTTTGAAGGAATTCACATTGCTCTCTCCTTCCCAGACTAAGATACATTCATTGGGGGAATATGATGCGATTGGTGTGTCTGGCTGTGCACTTGGTTTATCGTCCCAATTGATTCTTTTCAACATCAATTTTTTGTAAGCTGAGATTCCTTTTGGTCCCCCTTCAACTATAACTAGATTCATAGATGGGCTGATAATTGCGGTTCCTTTTAATTTGTACTGTTGTGCATTGGTATTGATTTTAAACTTGTGTTGGTTATGATCTAATCGACTAATTCTGATGGATTAGTTTACCTAAAACTTACTTGAATACTGCTATTTTCACCAGTTGGCTAGTATCTTCCTTTAGTTTACGATCCTTTTTTTCTCGTCTTTCTTCATCTGTCTTTTTGGTTGATGCTATCAGATCTTTATGCTTTTGCTGACGATCAGCCACTTGTTTTGCCATTTGAGCTTCGATTTTTGAAGGTTCCAAGATTGCTTCTTGTCCAAGTACTCTCATGAAATTGGACTTTGTTACCCTAGCTTCATCTGGTGGTAGCAATCCCAAACGAATTTTGTCCTGCTTCTCTCTTTGAGCTTCCAACCTATTTTGACGACGAAGTTTCTTTTGTTCCTACAATACTATAAGCATCTTTATATTTCAATTACTTTTTTGGTTAAAATCAATGCTCTAGGTGGTGCAGTATTTAATTCTAATGGGGGCTCAATAGGAACAGGATGCTGAACTAAATTATTGATCAAGTCTTTAACAGCACCAGCATTGGAATCAAAATTTTCATAAGACTCTTGAGCTACCAATTTTTTATCCCACCATTCAATTGATGGTGGAGGGTCATTCTACAAAAGTTAAAATATTACACTGATTTACTCGGATACCAGCATTAGCCACCAACTCTAGCTCTCTCTCAATACCCGCCTTTCGAGCAGACTCTGCGATCTCTTGTTTCAGTTTCTCCAATTTTTCCTAATAAATGTTTAGAATGTAAAAGATTTACCTGATTTCTCATTTGTTGAGCGAGATTGATATATTTCCCAGGTTCAGCAAACTTGAATTTTTTTGGATTTCTAGGCTTTGGTGCTATGGTGGATCCTCCAATACTACTATCGAAATAGGGGTTATTTTTTGGATTTGTAGTTGGTTGTTCATCAACGATCAATGCCGTTTTTTTAACAAGTAATGTCTCTTTGACAGCTAATTTTTGATTGGCCTTTACAGTTGAGAAGTTGGCCTTTGGTAAAATTGCAGATGCTCTACTGGTAAGTTTTCCATCCTGAGTCATTCGAAGTGCTGGATGTACTGCAACATTTAAACCACCTTTCGCTTTAACTTCTTCATCATGAACTTTTTCAATACTAGAATGTTAATAAACAATAAGGTACGTAGATTCCAATAATTTAGCAGCTTCTAAATTAGCTAATCTTTCTGATAATTTAGCTTTAGCCAACATAATTTTTCTTTGAACTTCGGATATATTTTCATTTGAAGTAATGTTTTTGTTTACAAGTTTTTGAGCTAATTCTCTTTGTTTTTCAGCAATCAAGTTTTTAACCTGATGATGAGTGATTGTATTAAAATACCTGATCTTGATCTGGTTTAATTTTCTTTGATTGATTTTCTAGTTTTTCATTTTCATCAGCATTTCTCTTCCTTTCCATTGTTTTGTATTGGTATCTAATTGAATTTGTCAAAATTATTTTTTCTTTTTAAAACATTTTGAATTCAACTAAAATGAGTGGTAAATGGAATACTATTATTTATCTTCTTTAGGATTCACAACAAGCACTAAATTAATGGAAAACTACAATAGTATTACAATTTAGATCAAACTGTCTAATTAACCCTAAACAAAATTAGACTATTTATTGATAATCGTTACGTTTATATTGATATAGAGTAATGGTAATTTTGCTATTGAAATAGGTAGTGTGTATTGATTTTTCTATTGAATAGTACTACCTAATACGTATTATATTACCGATTGTTCATCTTCAACTGGCTGGTGTTCAACTTCAATTGGGATTTCTGCAGTATTGGCAATGTATTTTAACAGTGCGTTTGCTATACTGCAGAAATAGTCAAACAACAGCCAGTTGAAGAAGAACAAAAACTTTACTACCTATTAGGTAGTATGTATTGGTACGTTTTTTATTGAAATACTGGATACGTTTATTTTGAATCCATTTATTGAGTACAACATTCAACTGACTCGAATTGACGCCACTTGTGATTCGGAGGGCTGAGCCCAATCTATAAAAAACCTGAACATGAATCCATTCAATTCATGACTGTTCTTGGCACTTCGTCTCCTCTTTTCGGTTCTTCAATCAAAATCATTCAGGGAACTGCTGTGCCAGATCTGGAGACTTACCCTTGGTTGACTGCTCTTGTTCCAAAAGCTATTGGAAGTCCTGTGTGTGGTGGGTCCTTGTTGGATAAAAATCATGTCCTAACTGCTGCTCATTGTAGCAATAACATCACTGTTTCGGACTATTATGTTATGGCTCATCGTTTGGATTTCACTAAAACACCTGCTGATGAGCAAGGTCTAGTCTTCTCTGTTGAAAAGGTGATTTCTCATCCACAATACGTTCATGGTGCTGAGAATACTCCCTATGATGTTGCCATTTGGAAAGTCAATTTAGAATTAGGTGAGTTTGCAACAATCAAAACCCTACCGGTGCTGGACAAGGGGGTAGAGCATGCTGGTAAGGAAGCGATTGTCGCTGGTTGGGGTGATGTTGTAGATCAAGGAGGCACTGGAAGTCCTACAATGCGGGAAGTCAGTCTCCCCGTCATTGATCGTGAAACTTGTCTTCAAACTTTTCCAAACCTTCATGAAGACTCTTTCTGTGCTGGAGATCCTAAAGGTGGAAAAGACTCTTGTCAAGGCGATTCTGGTGGTCCTCTTTTTCTCAAAACTAGTCCACCAACAGTTATTGGAGTGGTATCTTATGGACTTGCATGTGGTTCTACGTCAGGTGTATATGCTAATGTAACCAGTCTCCGTCCATGGATTACCGATACCCTCAGAAGCCTTGGTGCTGATATTCCAATTGAAAGTACTAAACAACAGAAAAGCAATGCCTTGGCCCTCTCTCCAATGCAATCTATCTTTTTCGGACTGGTTAGTGTACTTTTCCTTTAGATAGCCAATAGTGTTATCTCTTTTTTTATAGCAGTCTAAATAAAACTTGGTACTGCTGTACAATTTCTTTTTTTCTAAAATACGTATTAGTAATAGATTGTGTGTATAAGTGACAGATTTGGGTGTTCTGATGGTTTTTATCAAAAAAAGGAATAATGGTTGTTCCGATGGTTCCGATAATTGTGATTCCATGAGATCAAGTAGATGAATCATTTCAGACACCAACCCAAATACAAGTGATAGAATAGTATTCACCAATACGAGAAAACACTAGTTTGTTCCTTTTGTGCAATAGGAATTTAATAGGAATTCCGAATCGCGTAGGTTTCTTTTATTGGATTACGGTTGATGTTTCAGTTCATCAAATTCGGATCACATTTCATTTGAACCACAATTTTTTTCTAATTCCATTTTGAAGATGACAGAAACCAAAGAAAAAGAACATTGGGTTATATTCGCATTTTGGGCCTATTCCCATTTCAAACCAACTGTAGAACTAGCTTTAAAATTGATTCAAGAGAAACATGTTCAAATCACATTTGTTATTGAACGTCACCCAAAAATTAACAAAATTATTGATTCAAAATTACATCAAGATTTAAATTTCTTTGAATTACCAAAATCTTGGGAAATTGAACCAGATCATGATCTATTTTTACAAAATTTGGTTAAAGTCATTCCATCTGTTTTAGAAACAATCAATAACAAATTAAAGATAGATTATGCTGTGTTTGAAATGTACACTTGTGTAGCTTATGAAGCTATCTTGCCTTACAAGATCCCATTTTATTCTTTCTTTACTGTAAATGGATTTGCAGTTTCTTACATGCTTGCTACAACTTTACATAAAGATTTATTAACTTCAGTAACATTGCCAGTCAAAGTTGAACGGGAAGATGCAATTCAATCAACTGTAGATTTACCACTTATCTATGGTTTAAATTCTCAATTTAGGGGTCCTGAACCAACTCCTGGAGTTAATGATGTCTACTTTTATTTTCAAGAAGAGTGTAGATACATGTCTAAATTTGTTAATGCAGTCCCTAAAGTTATTTTGAATTCTTTTCCAGAATTTGAACCTAAACCATTTGACTGTATCGATAAATTGGCTCAAAAATTCATTCATGTTGGACCTCTAGGACTTTCGGATCCACCAGAATTGAAAAATGATGAGACCTTGGAATGGTTAGACTCTAAACCAAATCAATCAGTTCTATATATTGCATTTGGTACAGAATTCAAAATCAAAGATGAAGAAATCAAGAACATCTGTGAAGCACTCATTCAAACAAATCAATATTGTATTTGGGCTATTCGGGAACCTCAAGATACTTTTGTGACAGAACAAGTCAAGAGATCTGAACGTATTCGAATTGTAGGTTGGGCTCCTCAAGTTCATATTCTCAATCATCCATCAACAGGAGCATTTTTATCGCATTGTGGTTGGAATTCTTGTGTGGAGACATTATCAGCTGGAAAGCCAGTAATTTGTTGGCCCATTTTTGCAGAACAATATTTGAATGCACTTGTGATAGTTGAAAAAGGACTTGGTAAATTGATTAGTGGGACAGGTATGCGACATTCTAGTATTATTAGTACTTTTACTATAGTTGATACTTTGAAAGATTTTTTTGATAATATTGAAGGACATCAAAAAGTATCAAAGATTGTACAAGGACAATTACATGAATTTGTAGCAGGTCAAGCAGTAGAGAATATTCGATTACTCTAATAAAGACAATACATTTACTTACTTGTACATTTTCTTATTAGTTCATCATTAGTACAGTTACTTATTTTACTCATATTTTCAATATTTTTTTTTTTTCATATTTGAATGTCAAAGTTCTTTTCAGCTGCTAGTTCAGATTCAGAATCTTCTTCTGAAGAAGATTTCTCTCAAAATAAATCATTCGATGAAGATTCAGATCCTTTCTTCTCAGATATGGAGGATGATTCAGATTCTTCTTCCGATGATGAAAAAAATAATAAATCAGGTCAATTAACTGGAAGAGCAAAATGGGTCATCAGAAATGATCCTTCAGATTCAGATTCAGATTCAGATAATGATACTCCAAAAATTGTACAATCTGCAAAAGATAAAAGATTCGACGAAATGAGAATCACTGTTGGAAAATTAAAAACTGCTAGCAAAATCAAAGATTGGTTATCCCTTCTAAAAGGTACAAACTCTATTACCATTCATCCATTTAGAATTCGACAATCTTCAAAAAGCTTTCGTAAAGAATGATGCTCTCATTCAACGTGAAGGAACTCCTCGTTTCTACATTCGTACTTTGGTTTTTATCGAAGATACATTAAACGCTGGAATGGATACAAAAAAAATGAATGGTTCAACTGCAAAAGCTTTCAACACCATCAAACAGAAATTCAAGAAAGAGTTTAAACTAAGAGAAAAGGAACTGTCCGACTTTAGAGCTGTAAGTTTACCCTTTTTCAATAACTTACAAACTCCTTTTTTTTATCGTTTATCTATAACCAATTAAGCAATATCCTGATATATTAATCATGTCTAACAAGTTTAGAAACCTGTCGACGAAGAAGAATCCGCTGATGAAGCAGAAAAATCAAAGTACGTTAAAACCGAAAAGCGTTCTGCCCGTGTTGTAATTGCAACACCACCGGATGACGGTGATGCTGATGATGATGGTTTTATTGAAGTTGGAAAGGGAGGAAAGGCTGTTGAAGTAAACGCTTCAAACTTCTTTGAAAAGTTTAATCAAGTTTTGGAAGCTCGTGGTAAAAAGGTATGTAAATGTCCTGAATCTTATATTAGAATACTGACAAATTTTCCCAAATTGAAACATTGGTGTTGTTAAAGAAGGCTGCTAAAACTGTATTCCAAAAAATATCTGTGCTAAACTTGTTAATTCCAACTCGTTTTGATTTTATACCACCAGTTTCAGGTTGTATGTTAACGGAAATGTGGAAATTGTATGTATTTTGTTCCTAAAATATAGTGCTTTAGAAGAAATTAAAAGTCTGTATGACCTTTTGGAAGCCAACTCAAATGTCACTATTGGTGCAGAAGAAGACGATGAAGAAACTTTGCAATCAAAAGATAAGAAAGTGAGTGCTGGTGTGGATGTTCAAATTCGAGGAAATATCTATTCTTTTGTGGATAGATTAGACGATGAATTTTTCAAATCTTTACAAAACATTGATCCACATACTACTGAATACATTGATCGGTTAATAGATGAAACTAGTTTGTATGCTCTATTGGTCCGAGCTCAAAAGTTTGCAGAATCACAAAATGCCAGTCGTGATACATTAGATTTAATGCTTATGCGAAGAGTGGAACATTTATATTACAAGGTATTATTTATCATGGCTTACATTATTTAGCCTGATCAACTAATCCAGAAAATTGAAGATGCTGTACGAATTGAGTATCCACAGTTGGTAGAATCCCTCAGCACTTCCGAAACTTTGGTTCCAGACTTTTGTACAACACTTTATAAAACCACAATGGACAATGTTCGAATTCGAGCATTGTTATGTCATGTGTATCACCTGGCTTTGCATAACCAATTTCATGAAGCTCACAACATGATGCTCATGTCACATTTACAGGAATCCATCCAACAAAACGAAGTGTCTACTCAAACTCTTTACAATCGAACCATGGTCCAAATAGGGTTATGTGCATTCCGATGTGGATTATTTAAAGAAGCTCACACAACTTTGCAAGATATTGCAAGCACTGGAAAAACTAAAGAGCTTTTGGCTCAAGGAATCAGTAGCAATCAAAAGTTTGTTGAAAAGACGCTAGAGCAAGATAAATTGGATAAATACAGACAATTACCTTTCCATATGCATGTCAACTTGGAACTTTTGGAATGTGCTTATTTGGTATCTGCAATGTTTTTAGAAATCCCTAATATGGCTTTGTATCCTTATGACTCTCGCCGCAGAGTTATCAGTAAATCATTTAGACGTATGTTGGAGTACAATGAACGTCAAGTATTTATTGGTATCACAATTTACTCTTTATTAACCTTCAGGTCCACCTGAAAACACTCGTGATCATATCATGGCAGCCGCTAAATCAATGGCCAATGGGAACTGGAAAGACTGTATGAATTACATTTTTACAGTCAAAGTATGGGAATTGTTACCAAATGTTGATCAAGTCAAAGAAATGTTGAAAGCGTAAGTGTTGGAAAAATATTAACACATATAGTTCTATTCAAGAAGAATCTCTAAGAACCTATATCTTTTCATTTGCATCTCATTATGATTCATTCTCAATTGAAACGTTATCATCCATGTTTGAATTAAGCCATGACAAAATCAAATCCATAATCTCCAAAATGATATACAAGAAACAAATTGAAGGAATCATTACCAGTGATGATACCATTAAAATGTATCAAAGTGTACCCAACAGTGTCAACATTACCAAACTTGAACATTTGGCCAACCATTATAGTGATAAATTATCATTATTGGTAGATGGAAATGAAAAACTTTTGGAAGTGAAATTACAACATGATGGGAAACATGTCCACCGAAAAAAGGACAATCGATTCAAAGGCAATTGATCTGATCAATGAATTGAAAAAATCTTTTTTGATTATTTTTCCTTTCTTGATAATTAATTCTTGTATTAGAATAAAAAAAATTCCAAAAGATATCATCATTATTTTTGTATAGTATTATATATTAATCAATAATAATTTCATTAGAATTTCAACAAACTGTATTAAAATCCCTTTTTACGTTTCTTTTTAGCAGGTTGACTTTGACTTTCGGATTGAGAATGTAAAGCATTTGAGAATCGTTGAGACAATTGTTGAGCACTAGCAGTAAAAGGAGACGAAAATTGAGAAAATTGGGAAAATTGAGATGGATTTGAATGAACCATAGTTGCACTTTTTAAATTCAAAGTTTGTGATTTGATTTGTTGAGAAGTGATGATTTGTGAAGATGATAATAATTGTGATGCAGTTTGAGTATCCAGAGTTGATTTGAAGATTCCATCATCGGTTTCGTACATGGATTCTCCTTCAGAGGTGTAAGGTAATATTTCTTGATTCCATTGAGTTCGTAACCATGATGTGATCCCTTCAAGTTCAATTGGTGATTTCAAAATAGATGTTTTTAGAATGGATTTATGATTGGTGATGGTGGTATCGTCAATGATTTCGAGATGATCGGAATTGGGGAGATATATTTGATTGGAATAGTGTAAATCTTGTTCAATAAGTTGTTTGGCATAATCAAATGTGGAATTCGTTGATGATGGGTTCAATTCAGGTACGGGTTGAACTGAATTTAAATATTCTGTGATTGTTGGTGGAGTGGATAACTCCAAAAATTGATGATTTGGGTTTGATGTGGTGATGAGATGATGTAGTTGTTGGGTTTGAAGTTGTTGGAAATTGTTGATGGTTGGTAGAATTGGATACATGTTATCAGTATACTGGATGGCACTTTCGTTTCCATACGTCAACATCTCATACCTACAATTAGTCAACTCAATTACATGGATATGGCTGTATCAGTCAGTTCGGGGATTTTCAGTGTATCTAAATCAAGGTATTTATCTTTGTTTCGGTCAATAGTATCATTACAAACTATACTGATTAGAAAAATATATGTTTACATTTTAAAATTGGTTTGAAATCGAGTATTTCATGATCAGCAAGATGATTTTTGGGTAATGAACATTTAGCCAATTTCCTGACTTTATCAGTCACCCATACCTCAATATCATCCACAATTTTAGCCGCAACGGAGACTTCCGTCTCATCAAGATTTTTGTATGTAAATGATTGTGCATATAATGCACCTTCATAGTTTAGATGGTAGACAGTGGTGACCTGTTCTGATTGTTTGAATTGAGAACCTATGAGTGGACACCACAATGGATTTCGGATATTTTCGAGCAAGTTTTGAGTGAATCCTATGGGTTCCATATATTGACTGGGTATCAGGTCGCTAGGTCTATGTTTAATGGTGGGGTGATGGTAATAGGATGGAATTTGCTGAATATTTGTACATGTTGGTGGTTGAGCATCTCCTTGATGGTACGAATAGGTGACAATATCCGTAAAATATCGTCCCCATGTATAAAACGTAGCTAAACAAATCAATCATACAATTAAAATACATGTATCAGATGGATTTAAGGGTGAAGGTAGAAACTCGATATGATTTTGATGTTCATAACTATCATTCAATTCCCATTCCAGTAACGGCGATGTTGGATATCGAATATCAATCAACGAAGTATGGTTGTAAGTAACAAATCCTATTTGAAAGGCTTGGGTGGGATTCAGCTTAAAATCGGTTATAAAAGAGGTATCTTGGACACTATATATAGATGTGGTAGAATACGGATTCATCTATCATCAATAATATCTCTCATACTCGTAAATCATGAATTGAAATATCGTTTGGTTTGGCAATGATAAGTGATTGAGGGTGTGAACCATATTGACATGATTTCCAGTTATATGGTTCTGATTCTGATTTGATCATATCAGATTCCATCCACTCTATTACACTAACGTCAACATTTAGAATTTACGAATCAGTACTCAAATCCCAAAGATGAATCGATCCATCATCAAGCACTATGGCGGCTTTCGATGACAGGTAAGGGTTAGTAGCTACATGCATTGGTTCACTATTGAATAATTTTGTTGTATACTCAAGTTGCAATTTATCTTGATGACTTGATACTAGATGAATACCTGTCATGGTACGAACGAGTAAATTAACTGGATTTAATACAGATTGGGTTACGTTGTTTGGTTTGGTAATGCGGTTTGAATGATGTGATATGATGAATTGGGGTTTGAAAAGTTGCTGATCCAATGGTACGAGTCGGTAAATGTACATAGTTATGCAATTCATTCACTTCGTAAAGAGCTACTATCAATTTCCAATAATGCCATACCTATTGAATTTATTCAACTCTATTTAATACCTAGATATAAATGGCACTTACTCATTACCTAATTTATTCATTGATTTTCCTCGTACACATGCCAATTGCGTTTGATTGTCATATAAATGTAGTTTATTTCCAGCAAAACGATCATAGTATAGTTCTTTTTGATTCCTTTTTAATTCATTCAATAGATGAGAATCTAATAAATCCAAATCCACTTGTGAATCATAATAATTGACTGAATAGTAACTTTTCATACGATCAATATGAGCTTGAAAAGATTTCAGTGGGGTTTGATATTGTTTGAAGAAAGTATTTGGAAATACTTGGGATATTTTGGTTATTGGTTCCAGTTTACATTTTTGATTATACTGGCGTTGATCGTTTTTGAATTTGATGGTATTATTGGTAGTATCGTATCCAACAGCATTCAAAGTTCCGATTGAAATATGTTCAGAGTTTCCATGAGCAAATTGGTATCGGGGAAGTGACATAGATTTGTAAAAACTTTGTTAGGATATTGAACTACCAAGATTCTTAAATAGTAAACTTTTTTTTTCAAATTGGTAATTGATTTGGTGCCGTAAATCGTTGTTTTGTTTCTCTTCTAATAAACTTTTGTATATCGTTGGTGCATGAAGTATATGTTAATGGCTGGTCAATTCAATTATTAACGACGCGAAATTAGTAAAGTCCACGTTTAAAACTTTATTGGCTACACAATCGACAATAAAAATCCCATCACAGACAGTAAATGAAGCTGTATGTCACTAGCACCATTCTTTTTAACATTAATCACAGGAGTTGGACTTGGAACCTCAATTGGAATAGCCTCTACTTCTGATGTAGTTGGAGTATTATGAAAATCAATAGTGATCAATCCGCTTTTGATAGTATACCCAGTTGAAATCATTGTCAGATAAAATTGGTTTGAGGTTTTTAATGTTGGATTGAGTACCAACAAATCACGAGCATCAATCCAATAACAAGAGCATGTCTGTGTCAATGTATTGAATCCACTTTGCAACAACATCGGTTGTGATAACAAGGCGTCATTGTTGAGGTACACGGCAGCTAACGACACTGTTTTCGGGTCCAAATTCGACTTTGTATAGAGTAACTGTGCACCATAATCTTGTCCTGGAGCTGGATGTGTGGAAATAGTGGTAGTTGTATTTCCAAGTGACTACCAAGTTAATTCAATGGTTTATACAGTGATTGCAAAATTGCCACTTGATTTAAAAGTGATTGGATCAATCGATTGAACCAATGCTGTCAATATCGAGATTACTAGTGCAATATTCATTTTGGAAATGAAATAGTTTGTTGATTTTTATAGTGTTTATTCTGTTGACAATGAACAACATCAACATTTAAACTCCAAATTACTGATGTCTACTCAGATCCAATATGGTCTCGTTTGTAATTCTTATTTAGGACCTATTGCTGATTCAATGTATCACTGTCTGTTTATTATTAAGGTAAATGAGTTTATACGCGAATGGTTAATAAAAATCAAATTACAACGGTAGTCAAACTAACCCGAATGAAACTACTGCATTTGAGTACTTATTGGTTGGAATACGATGTCAATTATTGTATCTTGATAATACTTCAATACCGTGTACCCTTTCACAAACGGAGATATTTTTGTGGGTTATTCTGCATTGACTAGTTCGAAGTCGGCAGATAATGAAAATATACAAAAAGGTATAGCAAATGTGTGCAAAGTATATTATTGAATCAATATCCAGTCTATAGGTATCTAGGGTGATTCAGTAAAAACTAGTTTTTAGTCAAGATGGTCTCGTGGGTCGATTTGGTCTCATTCTTGTCTTGCTCTTTGTCTTGTTTTTGTACAGTCTCCGCATCCATTTGGATTTCCTTGTCATCGCTACCAATTAAGATTGTGTTGTTGGATTGTATAGTGGCATTGGTAGGTACGGGGGGTTCGGTAGAAGTTATATCCATATCAGATATTTTCTTTAATAAGCTAAATTCTTGCATGCCTACAGGATCATGGTGCATTGGGGTGGGTGGTGGTGTTTTAGGGATATCCCATGTAACACTTTCTGGTAATTGATTGACAATACCATTGGCGAATTCGAGGGTGGTTCGTAATGTAGGGTTGTCATGTACGAATTCACCTACTTCTCCAATGGCGACAAAGTAGGAGAGTCCATCAGCAGGGGATAGTGTGACCAGAATGTTTGGATCGGCGTGTCTGATTCGAGAGATAAGTAATTTTTGAAGTGGTTTTGGTATTGCTTCCCATTCACATTCCCTATGAAAAGATTAGATTGAACTTTGATAATAGATTTTTGCTATGTGATATCGCGTTTTAGTAGTGTATGAAGGTTAAAAGGCAAAAGTACAGATGATACTTTCAATCACTACAATTGTTAAAGAAATAAAGACAAGAGAATAGTTTATGATCAGTGACAAAACTTACCCATCAGCGAAACGCACAAACCAACCACCAAAGCCAGAAATACTAATCTGCTCGATAGCGGGATCCAACTGAGTTCGTCGTTTCAACAACTCATCGAGGGAAGTAGGTAAACGTTCCCAAGCCATGGATCCATTTTCTCTAATCAGTAACCAACCACCAGCCGGAGCAAAGACGAAATTGACTGGATCTGATTCATCTGCGAGAGATTCTTTCAATCTGCCATACATTGGGAAGCCAGAGGTGGCAAATGATCCGTCATCGAAAACAATGAGCCAATCATTATTGCTGGAGATGGATAATGATTTGACGGTCGGTAAAAACTTGTGCCTTTTAAATAGCTTATTGTGTAAGGAAGGGGGGATTTGATCCCAAGCTAAAGAGCCATCCGACCAACGAACAAACCATGAGCCTCTGGATCCAAACGCCATATTTGTGACATGCCTATCAACATCAGAATCGATATCAGAATGAGGGTCAACTTGATGGTCATCATGTTTATCGTGAGACAATTCGATGTGATTGAGAGGCACCTTTTTCATATCGGGAGTTGTTGAGTCTGGGGAGAGTAAACCGCCAGATTTAGGTGTGAGTATATCGTCAGCGTTTGGGGAGCGCAAGTCCGGGGTGAGTATATCATCAGCATTAGGAGAGGACAAGTGTGGGGTTCGTATTTCATCAATATTTTGAGAGAGTGAATCAGTATTAGAGGAAAGTGTATTATCATGGTTTGAAGAAGGTAAATCCGAGGAAGATAAAACCGAGGAACGTAAAGCAGCTAAATCCGAAGGAGAGAGTAAATCAGAAGAGTTTGGAGCATGAGAGGAGTGAGAGATATTGAGAGTTGGGTTAGTATTTGTTGTATAGTTCATGTTTACGATAGCTGAGTCAGTTTTCAATCTTTTATCCAAGTCATCGTGAATGAGTTCATAGGACAGCTCTGAATCCGAGTCCATAACAAATAAACAAACATTCGAAATGCTTTCAGTTTCAAGTCTTTTGTTTCAAGTTGCGGATTTATAATTTACCACACAATCACACACTTTCAACCAGCAATGTTACCCAAACTACCATTAGGTCGAATCCTTATCAAACACTTTGCTACTAAATCATTCCAAAAACCTAATACCAATCCTAAACATAGCTCTTTCAAAAACTCTATTAATCAATCCAATTTAAATATTAACAACACTAATGCTTTGGACAATCAATCTCTAGTACTATCGGAAAAGTATTATCTATTTCTAACAAAAGAGTCTTTGAAGTCAATGAATCATTTCATGCTAAACCTCTCGCTGATGTCGTCTCACATGCTTTCGGTTTATCCACTAGAGATGCAAGATTAAAGGTTCGGCTTGACTAACTTTTTAAACTTAGTACATATACTCAATCCCTTAAACTCGTAGAATTCTTGGTGGTGATGTATGGTCCACTGGTTCGTTACATTCTAAATATTTGGATTTGAAACCTGGTGCTCTGGTTACTTGTGGTGATAAAATTCATATTCGATTACAATCTAAACCTGTTGATGAACTCAAGAATGAAAAGATGTTTAATGCCATGTTGACCCAGTTAAAAGGTAACGTAAGCATACCAAATAATGTTGTCACTCTTCTGGACAACACTAAGTTTATGATTTATACATCTTCACATGTCTGTGCTGATGCAATTATAGGTTCAATCATTTATAAAGACGAAAGAATCCTGATCATCAACAAACCTATCAATTTATCAGTTCACGGAGGTTCAAAGCACAACAACTTACATTTGGAAATGTTTCTCGACCACTTGAAAACAAAAGAGGACGAAGAATTACGAATTGTACATCGTTTAGATAAAGTAATACCTATCTACTTATAGTAAGGACACTACTGGTTGCTTGATCTTGGCGCGAACAAAAGAAGCCGCTGCCCAAGTCTCCAGTTTATTCAATCATTCCACTGATATTACCAAACGAGTACCACCACGTATATTAACCCTATTCAGTATATCGCCGTTTGTGTGCCTCCCTTTGAAGATCTACAAACCGGCCAATCAGCCATCATCACCACAGGTATCTCAAAAGTCACACGTGGAAATACCGAACGAATGGAAGCCGTACCATGGGGTACATTCAAAACACTAACTATCTAGATGATACGTTTGAGAAAAGTGAGATATCGGATATCAAGAAAGCAGTCACCAAAGTCACTGTACTCAAAAACCGGAAATTGGTTTAATTGTATGAAACTCATCTTAGACATCCGTTGTATGTCTAGAACCACAGACCGGACGCAAACATCAACTAAGGGTTCATATCGGCCAATTACGATCATTTATCCTCGGTGATTACAAATATGGAGTAGGCGTATCCAAAAAATATAGAGTATCACCGCAAAAAAACTAAATAGTAGCATCAAATATCAGACCCCACCAAAGTCCCACTTCATTTACATCTTTACTCCATCCATATCCGCGACTGGTTTAAGCCAGGAGCTCATTTGACTGTGCACCATAAACCGCCAAAATTTTGGATCAAAACTTTGAATAGCTCAGGACATGGTACAAGCCTGTTTGTTCATTGTCGGGTATGATTTAGGAATGTGTTGATTCTAGGGTATTGAACCAATTGTTGTTAGCTAAGCGTTATTTAATAAAGTATTCGTATCATATTTTACTAAACATTAACGTACCGTTTATATGACCTATTGGTCGAATATCGCTATTAGCCAATGGTTATTAAAGGTCTAGATATGTAGGTTTATTCAAGTATTAGACTTTAAATTTTTTCTGCAAGCCAAGATGGTCGTTGGTGTTCAGACACCTATAACTCAATCATCTCTGGCAGTTCGGTTACTACTAATCGGATTAAAAAGCCCGTATAGCTCAGTGGTAGAGCGTCACTCTTGTAAAGTGAAGGTCTAGTGTTCAATCCACTATGGGGGCATATTTTTTTTCTTCAAATTGATTCTTTCCAACATTCAACTTTCCAAGAATTTTTTTTTTTTTTAATTGTTAAATGGGTAAAGCAAATAGAAACAAAAAATCAAAGACAAACAAAAAGAAAGTCGAACAAGTAGATAATCAATCGAATGAGAATCAAGTACAAGATCCATCATTCATATCGCCCATTGTAAAAAAGCTTATTCATGAAGATGAATCTGAAAGAGCTTATGCAGCTACAGCAATCTCACATCTGGTTCAGGAAGTTGACAACCAAAAATTGCTTATGAGTGCAAATGTCATTCCACAACTCTTATCCAATATCCAATTAATGTCCAAAATGACATTACTAGAATGTTTAGGATCGTAATTTTTCCCTTTTAACAAACTGTTAGGTTATCCAACGTTCTGCTATTTATCGGCCACGATGCATCCATCAACTGTATCGAAAACAATGGGTTACACATCATACTGAACATATTCCCAAATGTACTCGTTTTTCATTTTAACCACTAGATTATCAATGAAATCAAGCTGGTAATGGAAGGTACGCAAGAAACCGATGATGATAAGGTATTGGATCCTTATGCGGTAGCTGAACAAGCATTATCATGTTTATGGAACATGTCGGAAGCCTCAGATGAAGCCGTACAAACGTTAACATCATTAGATATGCTTAATTTTGTCATGTCCTTGTTATCATCACCATCAACTCCTTGGTCTCTGCTGCGTGTTGCAGGTATCTACCAAAAATAACTAATCAAAATAGCACAATTCTTAAATACATTATCTGATGATAATCTACCACTATCACACCTCATTGCGGACAACCTACAATACTTTAACACTTTACTCAATATCGTCAAAAATGATGAATTTGGTTGGGTGGATTGTAAAATTGATTTAAGAGTTTTATGTGCTTCCATTTTACATAATTTCAAATCAGCTTTGGTTTTTGATGACCAATTGCCACTTTATACTGCTATCGTACATGTTATTTCACAATGTTTGGAGTATGATTTGGTAGCAGGTGTGCCAGTGGTAGAACAAGCTGGATTGGAAGTTGATAAAGTATTTTTTTCTAATTACTTATATTGGTAGGTTAAATCATCAGTATCGATGACAGAAACGGTTCAGCAAATGGGAGATTTAGATTTATTCAACCCAGATAATAAAAATACAGTATTTTGTTGTTAAACAACTGACCGTAGGCGCTGATTGCATCCAAAGAAGCCGAACTTGCAACTATACAATTATCATTGGAAATTTTAGCTAATATCTATTCTGAAGACATTGCTGACGGTAAGACCTGACATCTAATTTTAGAAATCCAGAAGGAGAATTTAGCAAATGAAAAGGATGCGGTCGAAGATGAAGAAGATGCCATGGAAGCGGATGCCGAAGAGGATGACGAAGATGAAATGTTTGAGATGATGGATGAAGAGCACGAAGAAGCTGAAAACCTTCGAATAACTCAACTTAGCGCATTACTATTCCAAAAACCATCACCTATTATCAATCGTATTCTTTATTTTGCAACACTCCCATCGCTAACACTCACTTCGCCAGCTTGTCAATCTTATGTGAAACATTTTGATCAAGTACGTGTGAGAGCATTGGCAGCATTATCAAACTTGTTTTTAATCAATGTTACCAAAAGTTGGAGTGAAACCCACCCGAAAGAAATATCAAATCTTTGGGCGACGTTATGGCAATCTGCAACTACTATTGCCAGTCAAACACCGTTGCCATTAGATTTATTTGAGACTTACATTATGGCACTTTGGGCTTTAGCCCGATCCGTACACAAAACCGCCAACGCCATAGTAACGACAATATATTGATTATAGGTTGTGACTGATGATCAAGTACAGTGGATGATGCAAGGGTGTATGCAATCACCTGAAAGCATCAAAACCAAAATCATTGCCATGCTAAGTTTATTTTCACAAAGTGAGAGTAATATCCCATTAAATAAGGTAATATAACCGTATTAGTAATAGAAGATGATTGGAGAATGGATAATGACATTATTACAACAATCTGCTTCAGTTGCTGGTCCGTCACAAGTCGAAACCATTTCAGAACTGTTGAATTCTATTTTTGATATCTATTCTGATGGTCGATTTACTTACGATCAACCCGTATTTATTCAGTTACAGTTCAATAGCATCCTTCGAGACTGTTATCCACGTATAGCTCTCAAAGTCAAGTCTGTGGATAAACGCAAGTTTAAAGAAGTACGTGCCAGGGCTGATGAAGCGGTATTGAATTTACGGGAGTTTATCAAGTATAAAGCTAGTGAAGTGGTTTAGTAGTTTAACATCAATAAAAGAAACTACACAATATTCTGATTATTTTAAAACTATCGATCCCGTTAAGTACAATTAAGGAATCCTTTATATTCAAAATTGTATTGATCGATAGTGAATGTAATGCACAAAATCATGCAAAATCAATCGTGTGACCACGTCATCGGTCCAAATAAGCGCAAACAACAAAACTGAGGCTCCAAACTCAACCCAACAACCTCAAGATGGAATTACCACCAAAACGGTATCCAACTCAGACTAACCCAAAAGCCAAAAACGATTTCTAAACATTCCAGAATTCATCAACATCACTGAATTTAACCGTACTTTACAAGACCAAACGCTCAAAAATGGTCAAGACTATATGATAATAAGTATCATCAAAGATCATACCCAACCCATACCCATCACATCACCTATTACTCATACTGTCTTCAATACCAATCTCGAATGGTTTCGTCATGCTTACAAACACATCCCCAAACTATATTTCATTTATGGGGTTACTACAGTACAGAGTTGTAGATTCGTTCAACGTTATTGCCAATTGATTAATCATTCGGATGATCATCTCAAAGATCAAGATATATTCATTGTGCGACAACAGTCATAATTGACATTTCTTGGTTTTGTTAATACAGTGTTTTTGTGTATGATATCTTGTTGGAGTTACATTTGAAGACAATGAATCAAGTTTGATTTTGTAATAGAGGAACTTTGGTTGTATATGCTCAGATACGTGTCATATTCCTTTGTCAATCAAATACTTTATCTGATGAGCGTATTAGGTGAATTTTGGAAACCTGATGCAAATACTTCGCATTAAGAACTTGGACACATAAATCCGCCTATAAAGTACATACTGAAAAGGCTTTAGAGGATAGATAATGGAGTCCTTATAAATTTAGGGTTAAATCAAAACATTCTTTAGTGAAATCCCTGGCATTAGAAGAATAGATGTACAAGATATATAAACAATAGAAGCTCGGTATATACGTTGACTGGTTGGTACCTGCCAAAAATGATGCACAATGATCAGTTCGCTAGAGCAGTTTATTTTAATGCTTTCTGTTCGTATTCATGGACAATCTTCCGAATATCTGATATATGAGATGTACCTGTTCGACAACATCCACCAATAACATCGGCTCCTAACTATTAATTAAACCAGTTTACCAGCGTCAATCCATTGATGAATCCATTCAGACCATTGTTTGTTTAACGTCGTAGAATCTCCTTTCCAAATCTTGTTAATTGGATCCCACACTTCACCACTGTTTGGATAACAGATAATACGTATGTCCGACCTAACTTGAATGCTTCCGTAAGTTACCTTTCTTGTCTATCTAGGAAAGATTTGATGGTTTTGGTAATGCTGGAGACTAAATTCGGATCAATACAATTCATTCCAATTGCTTCTAATTTTGGAATTTGCATAAGCGCATGAAGTGTATCTTCAATGGATTCACTTTTTGTTAATCTTCAATAAATACTTACCCTACTCATCAGAATACACTATTTTACCTTTTCCATTTAATCTCTCTGATTGAAATGATACTGATACCCAGATCGGGATGTTTGATGAAGCTTTTTGGATTGTGTTTTTGATGCATGTTATTTCTTGAATACTTGGAATTGTCTCAAATACTATAACATCTGGTGGTGTAATTGTTTCCGACAGGATCTGTAGTCTGATGCAAATTCTATATCGAATAAATAACTTACTTTTGTAAATGCGCGTTTTCAATCATTTCATTGGTTGTTTGAACACCAAATTGTCCATTATACTCGGATCCTAGATTGTAAATTGAATATTTTTTTGAATAGAGTTATGAGAGTTGATGGTTTGTAGAAAATCATTTACCATTTGCTAGTAATGCACCATAAGAACCGAGTGAAGCAGCAACCAACACTTTTCTCCCACTCTTTTGTGTGAATTCCAACTTTGCTTCGTTTGCCAACTGGACTGATTTCTTTATTAATGTTTCTGATTCCATTCCACTTAATCCCAACTTCATGAATCCATCAATGGATGCTTGGTAACTACAAGTGATCGCTATATCTGCTCCAGCTTCATAATACAAAAGATGCAACTTCCTTATCACATCAGGATCCTTTAGTAAAATACTAATCATGAAGATAAACTTTTATACCTGGCACTCCATAGATCTCCAGTCAAGTTTTTCTGAAAGTATGTTTCCAATCCTGTTGCGAATCCACCATCCAAAACCAATATTTGTTTTTTCATTTTAAAAGGAATTTCTTCAAGATTGTAACAAAACATTAACGGTTTCGAATGTAAATTCAAATGTTACTGATTAGATAATCCTTAAAATCACAATTCTTGGTCAAAGGTATAGTCAGGTATTTATATCACATTTTTTATTTACAGTAAAACAAGAAGAAATGATTGAGATTGGATGGACTATTCATCAAATGAAAATTCATGGAATTGCTTAGAGTATAGATGATTGTTAAATTTGGGATCATCTCGAGCAGTCAACTTGATATTGACTACATCAGTATCATGGATCACGGAATCCAGACAAAATGAAGAGAATCTCTTGTCATTGTAGAAGTATTCAGGAGCGAGTGCTTGTTTGTCAATAATAGTTTGAAGAGCCCTGAATTGGATTTTTTTAGGAGCCATTAAGAAAGTTCTTTTGATTGCAGACATGATTTGAAATGGATTAATGAATACTTTTAGTTTATATAGTTTTTTGATCTATTCGATCATGCGAGTTAGGCTCATTAAATTGCGCCCTTCAAACAAAGCCACCTTACAAGTTGCATTGTAATGAATCAAGATGATCAACGAGTAAAATGAAATTAATGATACGTTTCAAAGATTATATTATCAAACTAATTATTAGAATTCTTATTCATCAAAATCAAATTCATGAAACTGTCTGGTGTAGGAGTGTTGCAGATCTTCCGTGGTATCATAAACCTTTTCTTTTAATCCACCATTAGGTTCAATACCATCCAAAGTCATTTGACTATCATGTAATTTTAAGTCTACTTCATGGGATGGTGGATCTACTACTGTTCGAAACATTCGAACTGAAAATCCTATTCTATTCATACTTCTAAAAGTGCTTCTTAGATACATTGAAAAGACTAGATTGAATCAGATCAATCTGACTTTATAAACACCCATGTGTCAATGTTTGGTCATGAGGATGAAATTTGGTCATAAAATAATGTCACCAAATCGCCTGATTTTATGCGTTTTATTGAATAAACAACTAAGTTAGAAACCAATGTCAATAGCTATTGATTAAGCTTGCATTGTTAATCCTACTATCTCCTCATCGTTTTCTGTTAAATGAATATGGCGGTCGACACGAATTAAATAACGTCATTTAACTTAGATATAATCAAATTTCATTTAATGATTTCACATGGACCCTTTGTGATTGTGATACTCAATGATACACACATATTGTTGGATTAAAATGTTTAAAAGAAATCATTATATTTGAACGATTGTAAAAAGTCTATCTGTGTTTGGAAACAAGTTCTTGATAGTTTGACTGTACATGAATAGTTGGCAAAGTATTTGGTAGTTGAATGTCATGAATGACAAAAGTATCACAAAAAGGTGATGAACGTATGTCAGTATAAAACAGCTCTGGAGCAAGACCATGGGAATCTACAATAGTCTTCAATGACCTTGACCGTGGTATAGACAAACGCACAACCTTCAATAATTTCAACATGCTATTGATTATGACTTTTGTCTCTCCTTTTTATAGTATCCGACTGTTGATTGTTATACATGTGATGTGGATCTGCTGAGCCATCAAACATGTGTCTGAGGTTTATTTCTCAACAGCACAATTCACCATTCAATTTGTTACCATTGCCTTTGTTGGCCAAAAGGTACATTTAAATTCTAGATTTAAATTTTGGATTTACTTATTCATTCTTGGCTGACGTATAGTATTTGTCCAGGGGTCCCTGGTTAAAAATGTATCAAACGGACTAATAGTTTAAAATCATGTGGGTGTTGATTGAATCTGATAATCAATAATCACACCAATTTCACATTCATAAAAAACTGTTTATTTCAGTTTCAATCAATTACTTTGGTATCTTCTACCATTTTAGATATACGACGGGATAGTTCAAATAAGCTTTCTTCTCTCTCTTTGATCAAATCGTTATAGTTCATACTATTAATTTCAAGTTTGTTTTGATCATCATCCATCCCTTCGTCATCATCCGTGTTACTGTTATTGTCTGCATGTTTCTCCAATTCCTTCATTTCTCTGGTACTTAACTGACTAGACTTTTGTATTCCTTCACGTTGTTGATCTTCATAAACAAAGGGTTGATACTCTTTTTTCAAATGTTCCACGAATGGTTCAAATTCTTCATTTTGTTTACTGATAGATTTCATTCTTTGATAATAATTGATAAAGTAATGTAACATGGGATATAATACGGAACTTCCAATCAACAAGTATACCCAACTACTAATTATTATATCACTTTCTGACATTTGATAAACAGTCGAAAAAGTCACGCGAAAATGACGTTTAAATATCATGGGAATATTATTTTTTAAAATATATTTACAGAAAATGTTCGTTTTATCCAAAAAAAAAGGCATCATTCTTGCTTACGACAGAGTTCAAAAAACTTTGGAAAGTGAACCAACCGATTTTTGATGTACTTTGGTAAAAGTTTATCAATATGATGACTAGGAAAGAATAAGTAACCAATGATAAAAATACCTTGCATGATTTTCCCCAAAGTATTCTACCGTTTGAGATTTGGGGTTAACTAATAACTGTATTCCATCTTGGAAAAGTAATGAAAAATCACCTTTTGGGGTAAGAACACACCATCCAACATCTTTGAGATATTTTGGATTAAAATTATAGGACTGATCGGAATTGGATATCGATTGATGTAACTCTATTTGAGATTTGGATTGGGTAGGAAGGTTGACGTGACTTTGACTTTGCTCATTTGGTTGGGAACTTTTACGATCATAGTAGGTTGCTGTTGGTATAGATGATGTAAAAATCGAAGTTGTAGACGGATGAACGGATGGGGGTGGTGAATTGGGCCTTGTATCCCTCACCGGCGGTGTTTGTTGAGATTTTAGTATCATTGGGTATGTGACTTGTGGATCTTTCTTTCCCTTTTCTTCAATTTCAAAACAATTTCTTAAACAATCCTGCGCATGTTTGAATATTTGTACAAATTTTGGTTCCATTGAACTTGCATCATTTGTTCCCAAGTTGAAGGTATACTTTATACTACCATCGGCCAATGTTTCCACATTTTCGGTCCTGTAATTACGCGCCAGACTAGAAGGTACTTTGATTTCCAGAATTTTGCTTGCACCAAAAGTGTGTGCTCGGATACCATCGTAAAACACCAGGTCAAAATCAGGAGTTGGCAAATTTTCCATTAATGAACACTTTGCTTGTGGAGAATAAAATATTATCTAACGTTAATGGATAAAAAGTACCTTTGGTGTTTTCATTCTTACCAAATCAACAAATTTTCTCGCATATCTAATCTTCTTTTGATGAATTTCTGGTAAACTAGAAATGGTATACGAAAAATCTGGATTGGTCAAATTGCTTTTCTTAAATGTATTCTTATCGAATAATCGAATGACATGTCCATCTTCTTCATTACCAGCAATCAATATCAGATGAGCATCTCCAGTAAAGTCTAACAATAGTTCACCAGTACCTAATATTTCAACTCGCCCGTGTTTTGTATTCTGAACAAGGGGCCTTAGGCGAACTGTGGTAAAATTTGGAATAGGCTCTAAAGTCAATGGAAACATTTTACCCGCTTTTGATTTTTGTACAGCATTACCTCCAGGGTTTAAAAGCGATCTGAGTTGATCATTATGAACGTTTGATGTGGAATGGTTAGTTCCATCAACATAGTTGTTTGAGGAAATTGCAGCAGCCAGCGGTGAATTAAAAGAAATATTTCTATGCGGTGTGCCAGAAAATTCGTTCTGGGACCGTATGTCTCTCTTACTTGAATTTGGAGCTTCTATACTGGGGGAATTGGTTACTTTTCTTTCCTCTCGGTTTTGAACAGACGAGGTGCTCTGGTTTCTCATGGGACTCTCGTAGTTATGTTTATAAGTCACCGTTGATGAATTCAAAGAGTTTTGAGTGATATTAGGATTAAAGAATGGGTGTTGACAAACTTCAGCAATCACTAGCCTTTTCTTTGGGTCCTAGTATCAGTTAGAGCATGTGTAGAACGGTAACCTTTTGTAAAGTCTGGCTGATTAAATCTTGAGCTTCTTTAGAAAGGTGAGAAGGCAAAGTGTAAACAGCCTTTGTAACTTTCTCAAGTGTGCTCTTTACTTCAGCACTCTACGCAAATGAATAAAATTTTAAAATACTTGAAAAGGTGGAGATCCCGTCAATAAAGTAACCATCATACATCCGAATGACCAAACATCGCTTGCCAATCCATATGGCAAACGTGACACGATCTCTGGGGAAATATAATTAGGAGTCCCACACCTGTGGTTAATTATTCGACTGAAAGCATACATTGTTTTCTGTTCTGATTCAGGTTCCATTAATTTTACAGCCAAACCAAAGTCTGCCAGTTTCTAAGAAATGAAATGAAAAGTCTGTTACTAAAGTATAATTTTCTGTCAGTAATAGATTTGAAAGTTTAAGATCTCTATGAATGATTCCATTTGAGTGCAGATATAATAATCCATTGACCAATTGATTTAATATGTTTCTGCTTTGATCTTCACTTAAACATTTTCTCTCCTTCAAATATTGAAACAATGTACCGTTTTCACATAACTCCATTATTCTAAGAGTATTATACACTATTCAAATTACAAATATACGTATGTTGAATCTTCAAAGTAGTTGTAAAGCTCCAAAATATTCTGGTGCCGTAGTTGCCAGTGTATTTCAACCTCGTTTGCAACTCTCTTTGTTAAGTTAGCATCTTTCATTTGTTTCTTATTTATAGTTTTAATTGCAACTGAAGTTTGATTTTGTTTAATTTTTGCTCTATAAACAACTCCAAATCCTCCCTTTCCCAGGACACTGATGATCTGATATCCTTCTATGTGGTTTGGGTAGCGTATCAGGTTCTTCTGAGGAGAAATGAAAGTGTATTCCTGATTCATTTGTGTTCTTTCAGTTAAATGGTAGTTGAAGTCGGACAAAAATGAAAAAGTGAAAAATCAACAAAATCGAAGAACTTCCAAGACAATTTGAATATGAAAGAGTCTTAGTCTCACCATAGTTTTGCATCGTAAGAGTTTGACTAAGGCATCACCAAATAATGATATTTGCAATCACTTACTTTACTTGTTAAGTAGGAAACAGTACGTGATGACTTAATTAATACTACGTACATGTACTATAATAATGTAGATATTTGAAAGTATTTCATTTTTATTCTTTAAAATCTTTATTCTACTTTAACTACCGTTGTTTCTTGTGAACTTTCTTCAGTTTTGTTACCCAAGTCAACTTTGTCTTCAACCTTGTCTTCTGGAAATTCTAATGGATTCAAGTGATATACAATAGAAGAACACATCAAATCTCCCATAACATTCAAGGCTGTTTGGAATCTATCAACCAAGAAATCAATAGCGATAATTAATCCAAATAAAGGTGTAATTGGGATTCCAACGGCATTCATAATCATCAAAATAAGAACAAGACCTGCGGATGGAATAGGAGAAGCACCAATAGCTGAAATAGCAGAAGTAATAACAATTATAACACAATCGGCAATAGAGAGTGATTTACCCAATGCTGCTGCTTGAAATATAACAGCAATTGGGAATCCAATAGCTGCACCATCCATATTACATGTAGTCCCAATGTTGATACAGAAACCAGAGATTTGTGGTGGAATACCAAGATCTTTGGCAACGTTCATGGTCACTGGTAAAGTAGCTGCAGAAGAGGAAGTTCCTAGAGCAGTAATGAGAGAAGGAGAACATTTTGCAAAGAAGCTGTAAGGATTCTTTCTGGTCACTCCAAAGTAGATTAAAGGATACACAACCAATTGATGGAAAAAGACACCACCAATACATGTAGCAACGTAGATTCCGACAAACTTTGCTACTTCAGCAATATCTAGAACCATAAGAGAAGGCAAAATCAAAAAGAATACACCAATAGGACCAACAGAAATCAAGAAGGCGATTAACTTTGCAACAAATCCTTCAACTTCTTTACATATTTTGAGGATTGGAGAAGGACTTTCTGGAGTATCTCTAATCAAGAACCCAACAACTACACCTGTGACGATGACACCCATAAAATCATTTTGTGTGAACGCAGCAAAGATATTGGTAGGAATCATATTGGTAAAGATGGTCATAACTTGATCCAATGGTGTCTTATTGAGTAATTCCTTACCGGTTTCATCTGCTAGGTCCGAAATTGTTTTTGGAAGTTGAGAAATGTCAATAACAGTTACGTACGGAATAACAAATAGCAGACAGATAACCAATCCTTCAATACAAGATAGCAATGTGGTAGACAGATAGTAAATCAAGGTATGTTTCGCAATATTTCCAGCTTCTTTTGGGATATGGGACAAGGAGTGTGCAGCGACCACCATGTTTGTAAAGATCAATGGCAATACAATAGCACGTAAAGATCTCAACCATAAATCACCCAATATTCCAATCAACTTGACAACATCAGGACTCCACGCCTTTGCATTGGCCGTTGCACCGAGGGTAGCACCTACAGCAACGGCCAAGAAGGCAGCAATCCCCATCCATAGTAAATGATTCTCGAAACGTAAAGCAGTTTTTAAACCCATGTTATAAATTTGAACACTTTTTTACGTATTTATATTGCCCCTCAGAGCCCTGATCTGGTATCTTTGTCGATTACGATCGAAGTGCCATTATTTCTGTGTCCAGCGTGATAATATTGATACGCATGGCGAGACATGCGCCTTAAAATTGAAGTTTATAGCCCAAGTGAGAAAAACAAACCCATACAAGCCTTCAATCTACTAAATTCAATATTCTTTTGATCCAAGTATGAAGAAAATACTTATTTGTACCAAAACAATTCAGGTCACACCAATAGCATAATACAAAATGAAATTGACGTGACGAAGACCTGAAGAGGATTTCATCTTATCGAAAATGTTGTTTATGGTTAGTTTAGTAGAAAACAAGTATTATAAGTTCTTAACTACGTCTGATTTTTGGTTAGTATTTGAAATTTCTCTCTGAAATAGCTTCCAAAGAAACAAATGAATTTTCTCCATCAGGTTATTCACCTTGAGAATGCTTTATGGTTTACCCCCTGCATTCAGGCTCAGAAAAGTACAGCTTATCATCCATCTTCCTATTTTAATGAATTAATACGCAACTCAACACAAGAGCAAATGACAGCTCACGAGGAATTTAATCAAACGAGATCTTATACTTTACTTTTGGTAAATGTGTGACATAAGATTAGAAATTGCACTCTGACAGGCATGAAACGTTTGCGTGACATAAATATATATTCAAATCAGATATGATATTTTAATAAGAGAAAGCCTATTTTAAAGGACTTTTGATTGTATGATTAGCTGAGACAGATACTTCAACGAGGGTATATGCAGAGTTCACTGGAACAATATAGACAATGATTCCAACTTCTCCAATTGTAGAGCCTCTTTGTGTTTCTTATTCTCTTCTCTTCGCCTTTTCTTTCCACCAGCATTAGAATTTGTAGCACTTCCATCAGAAACAGATCCGGAACCGTCTTCATTGAAAGCTTTTTGTGCAAGTGCAGTTTTGTATCGTTGACGTTTTTGCATGTTTTCCTCTATTGAGTTCTTTACGATAAATCGAACGGTTGTAACTGGTTTAGTTTGACCCAAACGATGAACTCGATCAATTGCTTGTTGTTCTACAGCAGGATTCCAATAAGGTTCCATTAAATACACTCGAGTTCCACTGACAAGGTTTAAACCAACACCACCAGATTTAATTGATATCAAGAAAATAGTAACTTCCGGATTAGATTTAAACTCAGATTGGGCTTGACTCCTCTGAATACGACTCATTGACCCATCTAGTCTGACCATTTTAAACCCATGATCTTTTAATGGTTTCTATTTGACAAATGAAAAAAAAAGTCATTCATACCTCCAATAGACTTAATAATTTTGTAAACTGTGAAAAAACAACAGATTTGGTTTGTGCAGTTCCATTTTGAAGATCATTAAGACGCACAAAATTCAAGTCTTCTATAAGTGCTTCAATTTTTGTGGATGATTTATCATCTTCAATCGATGTCAAATCTATCGTATCGTCAATTCGATCAACATCATCATTGAATTCAATCAACTCACTATTTCCAAACGTTTGTTGACAAAAACTGCACAAAATGCTAGCTGACAACTTAGAGGACGTTGTTTCCATTGCTGGAGCCTGGCCTTGAATACAAGCATTACAGATCCTATTGATAAATCGCTAACCAATTTACAGATGCTGGCACGGTAACATATTTATCATGGGTCCTTCAATGGTAAGTGCACAATTAACACATTTGTCTTCTTCTGAATCCTTTAATATTTTAAATATTTCCTTTGCTTTAGTATCTGTAATCACTTCTGTGTTTGAAATATCAATATCTATTGTTAGGGTTACATGCGGTTACCTCGTAACATAGCAGATTCATCAAAGTTGAATAACTTTGGATGCAAGCATGCTTGTCTCATCAGCAAGATAGCATTTAAAATTTGAAAGAAGCTGTTGGAAATATTTCCTTTCTGCCGCAATCCCTCAAACACTTTTCGGCCAAAAGAATGTATTTTATCATACATAACCCTTTCCTTATTGTTCAAATCCAGTAATATAGTTTGTTCAGTTCTTGGTGGTAAACTAATCAGTGGTTTTCCATCAACCATATCATTCTTTGTTCTCCTTAATGTGATACCTTTCATTAGAGTCTAAAATAATAAGTCCGATAAATAATAATGGTCGTACTTGTAAATTTCTAAATGCATTGTCAAATCTACTCCTCTGCTGATGCTGTTGAATTGGTTTAGTGATATGACTAGTCCACTGTCCTCTTTTGTCCAAAGGATGCACACCAATAAACTTGATTAAACTATACAAATCTAGTTTTAATTTGGGTAGTGACAAATTACCATCAACTCTATTCTGTATTGGTGTTCCACTAATAATCAGTCAAGTTAAAATTACGTTAAACACCATTTTACGTCAGCCTGAAATGCGAATGCTTTGATAACATTAAACTAAATAAATTAAATACCTGCTCTCGCTTGAACTGTTGAAGCAGTTTTGATAATATGAGCTTCATCCAAAACAATTCGATACCAGTGAACTTCATGAAGTGCCGAAGCTGACCTAAAAGTCATAAGTCATTGAAATGCAAACTAAGGTTTAAAATCAAAGGTGGTTATACCTTTGCTAATCCGGTACCTATAATATTATAGGTAGTTCTAAAGTTAATTTCACAAAAAAACCAATACATAACAACATCCTAAATTATAAACAAAGTTCTACAACGTACATATTTAGCCAAAACAGACGAGTCATTAGTTCTGTTAGGCCCATGGTATATAAGAACTCGCAACGTATCGGGCTTACTATGTGACCTAACAGTAAGTCTAATTAATTTACAAGATTTGATCTTCCCAATTATGTACAGTTGAAAGTGGACAGACAATTAGGGTCGACTTAGATGGAAGCAATTTTTTTGGTCGATATTTTGGCTCAGAATTTGGAAGTTGATTGTCAGGAACGAATCCAAAAGGGTCTCTAGCGAGCGGAACATCCCTGGAACTCTGAAACTTTCCTGTAGTTTGATTAATTGGCTCACCCTTCAAAATAATGGAAATAATTTGTATAGTTTTTCCTAAACCCATATCATCTAAGGTGAGATATGCTCTAAACAGTCCAATACCTGCTAAAATTCCTCCTTTAACTGAATCGGGTTTATTTGATTGCCTAGAATCTGTAAGAGTATTGATCCAAGCTAATCCTTCTTGGCGCCAAAATAATACAGTCCCATCGGCTGAATCATGCTCTCTTTGCATCATCCAAAACAATGCTTGTCGCTGATATTTAAATAGTTTTGATTCAAGTCGTGAATCTTGCTCCAACTCGTCCAAATTGACTGGTGCTGTGAATGATGCGTATAGTTTTTCTATATGCTGTTTTATGATATCCCCTCTATTATCATTATTTGAGGAGCTGGTTCTAGAATATCTGAGTTGAACTAAACTAACCTTGGATCATAGTGAACAGGTGTTAAATGGCCGGCATGTGTAGTACTAAGCTGAGGATTATTGTATGGAAAACTTGGTTGGACATCTGATAAAAATTGCACAATGAGAAACAAGAGATACCTAAACAATCTTTACAATACCAAAAATATACCTAAGGTTAAAATATAAAGATAAACCTGGAGGAATTAATTTAACTTGGTGACTAAGTAAATGCTTTCCAATTGGTCCACCATGCGATAATTCACCATATAAGATCACCTTCAAATAAGGTGTTGTATCCTACAATTAAAACTCTTAGAAAATTGTACTTGAAGTCCCAATAGTAAGTAGCAAGAAAATCGGAGAAATGGTAATAATGGATTCAGTATTCTGCAAATATCATGATTCATATAACATAATGTCTAGCAAATATTGAGTATATCACGACAGATTACCTGTTTCGTTTGTGGTGCAGAGAGTACCAGTACTATATAAACATCAATATTTTGAATAAGTACTTGGATAATCGTACGATGGTATTATTTTCTTGCCTACAATCACTGAATACTGGCCAGTTTGTGAATGGGTATAAAACTCTGTATTTGTATGGTTTAAATCGGTAATAGGAGTATAAAACATCCCAAAACATACTGATTTAGATTGAACAGTTGACTGTTTTTGAGTTGTACTGATCAACTGAACTTCACTATCTGCATTAACCTTTTTCGAATAGTTTGATTTTGATAAATGATCCATGACTTCCGGTTCAGAATCCGAATCAGACTCTATAGTAATCACTTGTTGTTTTGAGGAACTTTGTTGTTGCTCTTCTACATCTGAATCGGAGTTGATCAAGATAGGTTTATCGGATGGCTTTGTAATGGGAATTTGATTCGTATCAGACATTTCTGAGTCTGTCCTTCTATTTCTTTGCATCAGTTTTCAATACACAATTATTTCTTGTTTTCATAAAAACCACATGACCAACCCAATCCCAAAATGAGTTTGGCAACTGCACTTTAAAATCGTTCAGTTATAAGATGACTTGCATAATTAGTAGTTACAAGATGAGTTTATTATAGAAAGATTAAGAAAGGAACAAATATGAGTAACGCTTTGCATCCGATGGCACTGGAAACAACTTGATAATTATCATTGGATTTGTCTGGAATTTTGTCGTATGTAGATGAATCTTTTGGTTTCTCATATGTAGATGAATCTTTCGAGCTGTCATATACAGGTGAATCTTTCGGTTCTGATGTGATAGAGTCTTTATACTCCACTGTAGAAGAGATTGAAGGCTTCAAAGATTCTGTTACAGTAATAGGAGCAACAGTGGCTGGTGGATTTGTAGAATCAGGTGAACTCAAAGTAGTAGTATAAGAGTCATTGTTCACAATAGAAGTTGTAACCTTCACAGATCCAGTGGTGGTGGCTGAATAATCACTGGTTGGGGAAGCCTTTACGGTGGTAGTCACTGCAACGCTAGTAGTAGTCACATCTGGAATCAATTCAATGTTACCACAACCAAGTCTTGCACCAGAGTTTCCAACTG
>JADGIX010000055.1:0-63207 GCA_027595885.1 Globomyces sp. JEL0801
CCCTCCTTCACTTGCTCAAAAACGTCTATATATACCCTCCAAATATGCTAAGCACATTCAGCAGATCTGTTTAGCTTACTTGGTCACCGATGCTCCTCTACAGTTGGATGTTGATCAGCGAATAATGAATACTGCAGCCATGAAGGCTTCGGAACCCTTCATACCTGTGTCCATATTCGATGAACTTATCGATACCGTTCTTTGGAACTTGTACACATCCATCTTTCCCGGTTTCATTACTATCAATCGTTTCTCGCATGATTTATATGATACTCTCTATTCGGCTCGATTAGCACCATCTTTACTTGACGATACAGACGATGATACTGATTTGGATGATGATATGCAAACCACTGTATCCACAGACGAAATCAACAGATATACATCTGTACCCCTCTCACTCAACCACAAAACTTCAAGTTTATTGGAAAAGATCTACGATGATAATTCCTCACTCTATTCCAATATCGAAAGTGTAGATGAAGAAACACTCTCGAACGACCCGATTCATGACCTCATATCCGACTCGGAACCGTACACGATCATACTTCAATCTCCAAAACAAAATCCATTCTCGCACCCTGATCCGGAAATTGTGGGTTTGGATGGGCGTAGCCTACAGCGTTCTAACTCTATTCGCTTTAAGTTTTTCGAATCCAAACACCGAGCAGGTTCAATTGATACTGTCTTGGACTCTGAATCATCACATTCTAAGAAAATGGATGGACGAAAATCGAAACCACAAAAATGGAAATCGATTATAAAGGAAAGCTTGGAAAAATATTTCGTCACTCCAAAGTTATTTGTATAAATATTATTATATCTAGTTCAATTTCGTTTTTTTTTTTTTGATTTGGTTCAAGTTCAGTTTATCAAAATGTTGGAATTTAAGCTAATGTATGGTCATGTCCATAGATCAATAGACAGTGAATTCATTCCATAATGTGAAAACTATTCGTAAGGACTAACGTGGTCAAATCCACTTCGGAAAATGTCATGACGTAATTGAGGCCGAATGTTTCAAAAAAGTCAATAAAAATGTCATTGTGCTCCCCTGTTTAATTTAGAATGTTCAATACTAAACTCCCATCTTTTCGAGGTGATTATAATGTGGGTTATGTGGACATAGAAACGCATCCAAAAGCTGAAGCAAAAAAAGATACGGAAACGAGTATACTCTATCGTATGTATTATCCTACAGAGGAACTGCAAGGAACGAGAACTGCTTGGTTAACTGATTGCTGGTTTTATGCAAAGGTACATCGGATTTATTGATATATTGTAGGGGTATGGATCATTTCTCAAAATCCCCGTGTTCTTGATTGCTTTGATCATCTATCCTGCTTTATCATTTGCCAAACTAGCATCGTTTCATCGTCCCAAATTAGCAAAAGGCCAATTACCAGAAAAACTTCCAATCGCAGTGTTTTCCCATGGTCTGGCAGGTATGCGAACCACATATTCCACTCTGTGTGGTAACCTTGCATCCCGTGGGTTTATAGTCATTGCGCTTGAACACGGAGATGGGTCAGGATGTGCTACTAGTCGAGATGGGAAATCAACCATTATCCCATACCAACATTTTATTCCGTCACCAGATGTAATGATGCCAGGTGAGACGGAACGTGAGTATGGTTTACGATTTCGTGGCAGTCAATTGCGGACTAGAGCTAATGCTGTGTTTGAAGCTTTGGATACATTACAACATTTAAATGCTGGAAATCTCGATTTTATCTTACCCCATGATAATGAAACTCGATTGGCTGACTATAAGAACCTATTGTTGAGTTTCAAATCAAGGTTGGATTTTGAAAATAAATTAATGATTGGACATTCATTTGGGGTACTACATAAATTTATGTAACGCTAGGGTGCAACAAGTGTAACGGTATTGGATGAATCTGTGAATAAAAAAGCACCACATACGTTTAAATGTGCTGTCGTCATGGACCCATGGATGCATGCTGTACCACATACAGCAACTGTTACAATCCCATTGCTTAATATACAGAGTCATGTATGTTCTAATCCACTCACCGCTAGCGATTCAATTGGCGTGAAAATATTGAACATCAAAAACGATTAATGGGAATGCCAGGTACACATAAAGATAGTCGATTTGGTTATATAACTGATACCAAGCATAACGATGTATCTGATTTTTCATTGTTATATCCCAAAGTGATGTTGCTGGCTAAGCAATCTGGACCCGCTCACCCTCTCGAAACACATTTGGTGTTGGAGGAGGTTTTATTTGATTTTATACAGAATTATATCCCATTGCCAGTTGCATTTAGTCGATCTCCTCATGTTGATGTGGATGGACGTACAGTATTTGGACAGCAAGCGTATATTGATATCTTGGCGACTGAAATTGTTCGTTGAATAAATTTATTCTGGCTTTAATTTGAATTTGTTATTATTTTGCAGTCAGTGACAGGTTTTGAAAGATTTGTTTAGGACTTAATCAAACAGATCTATTCAGTGTAGACAGGTTCCATTCTGGTCTAATTGTTATATGTGAAGCAGCAGTGAATGATGTGACTGTATAATTTCAAACGCGAAATTTTTTAACTTTAGCATGGAAGCGACATTAACCAAGGAAGAGAAAGCACATTTGAACCAGTTAGTGAGAGATTTAGTTCAGGGTAAAGGAGAATTTTAATTATAGGTGATGCAAATTTACCCTCAGGATCAGATTCAAATGATGGATTTGATCAAATTCCATACATTGTCAAACAAGTCTACCAGGCAGGGCGAGAAGAAGCATTCTCTGACCATCTTTCTGTCTTTATATCCAAAAAAGCAATTGAAATTGAAAAAGTATGTTCATTACATTATCAAGAATTTGTACAATCAGTCGATCAACTTTTAAAAGTACGTGTGGGTACCGCTTCCATCAACGATAAACTCAATAATATGAATAATGATGTCCAATCATTCGGATCCAAACTACTAGATAAAGTATCATCATTAGATTTAATCGTGTAGAAAAAAGAATTGATTGAGAATCGACAAAAATTACTAAATGTGGAATTAACATTGGAAGCGGTACAATCCTGCTTATTTGTATTGGATATTAGTAACAAGATATCAACTCATATCACGAACAAAAAGTATTTCTCTGCCTTACGAGTAAAACCAGTGTATTAATATGAAAATAGATGATTCAAGAATTACAGGCAGCTCATTTAAGACTTGTACGAGGTTATTCATTTTCAAAACAAATCAGTAAATCAAAGAAATTAATATTATCTAGTCAATTGGTTACCAGAAGTCCAAGAAACAATCCGAGATGCAGTTATGAGAGATTTAAAGGAATGGTTTATCATGTAACATTATTTATGATTAAAAATGATAGTGTTAAAACTGGAGCTCATAAAATTGGAAAATTAGCACTGGAATTAACCAACATTCGACAAACTAAAGCTAATGAATTATTAGCATCAAAATCTTCACTTTGTGCTAGTTCACATAGTTTAAATTTACATGCTTCGGTAGAAATGGCAGTGAATGAAGAATATGACCGTAAAATAATATTTATATTGACGATAATTAGTGGATGCATTGGATACAGATTCTGCTCAACTTGATTTCACACCATTATTTCAATGTATTCATATTCATGAAGTGTTAGGAAAACGTGCACAATTAAAATTGGAATTTGATGAAAGTCGAAAAGTACCATACATTTCAATTTGACATTAGTTACAATGCGAATTGATTTTAAAATCGGATGTTTCTTTGAAAAGTGGTCATTTAGATGCTTTGGAACGTTATATTCAAGAAGTTGCTGGTTTTTTTGTAATCGAAGCTACTGTTATTGGAACCACACAAGATTTTAGATCTAAAAGCAGTGTAATGACTCTAATCAGTTTATTCAATTAGGTGGATACGCTCTGGGAAACATCTACCAATTTGATGAATAAGCATTTATTTGAGGCTTTATCGGAATGCACTAATCCAGACTTATTCTTGACCATCAAAATGATGGTAAATTCATTTATTCAAACCATGGATGTAAGATCTATTTAAAGCTCTAATGGTAGATATACGGATATCAAGTCGGAAGCCTTACAGAACTCATGGTATCATTATTAGATAGATACGCAGAATTGATGAAATCAAGATGTAACGAAATTATCTCCAAAGTATGGTTTTTCAATTTAAATCTTTAGGTGATACATGAAGATGATGATTATAGTCCAATGACTTTGAGAGATAATGAAGAGTTAGAAGAGATTTTGAAATCAGTGCGAATACCTGAGGATGTATTAAAACCTGCAATGGCAAGTTCAAAATGGGATTCATCCAATACGTATGAAACTCTGGATGCTTATCTTAGGTTCCCTAAAACCTTGCCGTTTTCAAAAGGGCTTCCACTTATCTGTCAATGTATTAGAAACTTGATTATTGGATTTTATAAATTTGCTGATGGATTTTCTCAAAAAAACCATGAAATTGATGATTTATTAAAAAAAATGCTTGAAAATCTATTGATACAAATCAATGGTGCCTTTGTTGATCATATCAATTCATCAGGTTTATCTGTTGTACTACAAATCATGACCAACATGCAATTCTTTACCCATGCTTGTACAGAATATGAACAAATGCTTCAAGAACGACGGTACGTTTATAGATATTTTTTAATGGTGTTAAAGATTTGTTATTCGTAGTATGAAAGTAACATTGAATGCAACAAGAAGCTTTCAAGATACACGAGTTGCTGCAGAAAACAAAATATTCAGTATCATCAAAAGCAAATGTGATAGTTTCCTGGAGTTGATTGATTATGATTGGTTCGATTATTTTTGTTAACATGAAAGGAAATTAGCTGCCCCAAGACGACAAGCAAGTCAGTTTTTATCAGGTTATCATATTGCTTGTCATTTATATCACAGATCTCAATACATTTTTATCAACCGTATTGTCTTCCACTTTGGCAGATCTACCAGTCAAGTCAAAAAACAAAATGTATTTTGAAACTTTTAGTCATTTGGCAGAAAGAATCAAGGTTTAAAGGTTGAAATCGTTAAATTTTAGGATTCTATGCTTGACTCTAGTGTCACCCAAATTACATTGTCAGCATTGGAAACAGTGGAATATGACGTTTTATTTCTAGAACAATGTTGCCGAAAAATTCAAGATACACAAGCTCAAGATTCATTCATCGAGTTAAAACAGGTATGGACAAGTTAATTCTAATACATTAGTTGATTGCTTATGGAAAATCAGAAAAATATGATGAATATTTGAACACTGCAACACGAAGCAAAAAGTATGCTAGAGTAACGGCGGAAGATGCAGTTTCTCTATTAGAAAAGTATATTAGAGAATAATTAATTGTACAGGTTGGCTAATATTGACACTTCTTGGTTTTCCAAAGCGACTCCATTTGAAAAACAATTGAAAGTAACCATTGATAATGTGTTGGTTAAATTGAGAACAATGCATTAAAACAATTCCGAAAAAGAAATAAAAAATAGATATTTAGATTAAAGAAGTCATATTTTTGCGTTCTACTTCTATCGCCCTTTATGTAAGATGAAATAAGTCATACCTCAATTGATCCAAACATTCTAGCCATTGGGAATATAACCAATCCAGCTGTGCGTCTTTAATGTTACAATTGAATATTGAATGGTCTAATTGATTAAAGATATGTTCCGAAGACTCTCTATAAGTTTGCTCATGCATTTCAGTTTGAGTACTAATACTTCTGTGGGTCAATTCATCTACTTCCGGAGTAGTGCTACAGATGGTATTTTTAAAGTTAGCAACTGTGTGGTCAAAAATATTTTCTACTGAATTGTCAATGGGACAGTCGGTGCCATTGTTAATATTGAAGGAGTTGACTTCCGAGTCCACCGCCATCTCTGTGCTTACTTTTTCAATGATTTCAGTGTCCGGCACTTTATCTTTCACATTTTTAATTTGCAAATCATCAATTTCAAGCGCCTCTCTAGCCATTACATTATGTAACCCAACCTCTTGATTTGCTTTCTTTTCTACAGTATCAGCACCCTTATAAAGACTATTAAGATGCTCAGCAGATAGAGGTGGTTCATATGAATCAACATCAAAGCTAGGAGACATTCTGGTAGCTGTATTGTCAGATGAAGTATCCACATTAAATTTTTCTTGTTCGTCATTCAAAAATACTTTTTTCTCTTCATCCAACTCCGTAGGTGAGTTACGTGTATCTTCAATTGGTATTGCTGGTGGTACTTTCTCTTCTTCGACTGCTAAATCTAACACTGCTGGTTCTGAAACGGCTTCCATATCAGTTATTACAGTTGTAAGGATTGTTTCTTGCGGTTTGCTTTGAATGCTGCCTGTCAAATGATCCGAAGCAGCATCGCCATTATTCAAGTCAAATGAGACTGAAAATGGTTGATTCTGAGCACTTGAGCAAGAATTGGTTGACTGCATTAGATTGGAATTGGAAAGAATGGGCAGTTGATTTTCATTTACTATCCCAGATATGTTGGAAACGTCCACCGGCAAATTTATGGAATCAGATAAATTATCTGCCATGCCATTGGAGATTATCAAACTGCGAGAGTCGATAGATCGTTCATTTGGATCTTTAAATTCTGTAGTTTGCCGCATCTTACTGGTGTGATCAACCCAAAACTCAATATTATCATCTACAGATAGTATCGGTGATTCTAAAATGCTCCAATTGTTGATAAATGGTTGAGCTATAGAGTTTATCGATACTGTCTCATCACAGTTCGATTCTAGTATTGGTTTCTCCATTGGCACAGGTGGTTCCCTCACCAAATCCGATGCAAGTTCATCATTTTCTTTTACTGGCATCAAGCCTTTTTGAAAACCGAATGTGTGAATTCCATCCAACGTTGTGTTGTTTGGATTTTGTGACGTTGCACCTCGTGATAAATATTTGAGTTCTATTTCCTTCAATTTGCTGCTAATAGATTCTTGATCAATATATTTGTTGTTCTGATGGTGTTCAGGCGTTATATGTAATTTGTTTACATCATGTAATTTATCAATATTCAACGCATCCATTCCATATCTGCAAAAGTCAGCAATGAAATTAAATACTTTTCTCTAATATGTGCTAACGTTAGTTGTGGGTCATTCATCCCATTATCTATTGTTGAGATTGGTAGTTCCAACTTCTCAGAGGTCAAACTTGTGTTGAATGAGACAAGCGATGATTGTTCACTGGTTGTTAACTTATTTTCTATATCGTAATTCTGATTAGACTGTTTTGAGGATTGAAGTGACTCCCACATATAATTATCTGATTGTAACTTTGTATCATAACCAAGGTTGGTATTATCAACATTATACCTATAATATTTAATTTCTAAGCGGATACCTGGATAAAATATCAGATAGCCTTCTGTCTAACAGATCATTATCTTTAGTTGGATCTTGATCAATGGGTTCAACATCAAAAATCGTCAATCCTTTAGTAAAATCATGAAGCGATGGTGAAGTAGAAGTACTCGATAATACTCGTTTCTCTACAATCCTGAATTTTGGTCTCTTGGTTTTTGTCATTTCAACAAAAAGTAAAACAATTCAAGAACAACAATGAATGGCCAACAATATTTTTATTTTGCAAAGTTGGACATAATCTCTGAAGAAAGTTTTGCCATCAAGATTTTGTTCTCTTCTTCCGTTCCAACTGTGATCCTCAGACACCCTTCGCATCCTAATTCCATGCCTCTGAAACGAACTACAACGCCATCAATCTCTGCCAATTGTTTATAGATTGACATTGCTACGTTATTATCTGCTTCTCCGTTGGAATTAGCAAACTGAACTAGTATAAAGTTGGCATCATGAGCACCCAAGAAACGGCTTACAAATGGCAGTTTCGATAATTGATCAATCAAATATACTCTTTGCTTTTGAATTGACTCGATATGAGCACGCATCACTTTCAATCCTGCTGCACTTAAAGCATCTCTACCAAGCATGGATGTTGGAGTTGAAATATTATAAGGTGCTTTAGTATTGTTGAATATCTGAGTAATTTCAGGGTTAGCGATGGACAACCCCAATCTAGAAATCAGATGTACAAATTCATACCTTATCCCAGCTAGACCAAAGGCTTTTGATAGGGTTTGAGTGACAATGAGATTTGGATACTTTGTTACCCAGGTACATACAGATGAACGCTTTTCTGATGTTTCGCAAAAGTCAATGTATGCCTCATCTACCAGTACAACTCCATTAAAATCAGAGCATTCCAGAATCTGCTTGATATCATTTTCTTGTAATAGTGTGCCAGTTGGATTTCCTAAAGTCAGAGTTAAGTTAAGTACCTGGTGAACAAAGGAATACAATCTTAATTAATGGGTCCGATTTGATGGCATCCAAGATCTACCAATATTAGATTCAATCAATACAAAACCTTAGGAACATTTAGTTGAAAAGCACCATCATCCACAATCAATGGAATCTTTACAGTCTCCACATCATTGATTTGAGCACATACAGAATACATCCCATATGTTGATGGAGTTATCAAAATCTTTTCTTTCCCAGGAGTCACGAACACTCTAATAGCCATATCAATTACCTCATCAGAGCCAACTCCTAAATAAAAGTAATTGGTTGATGGGATATTTCTGAATTTGCACAATAGTTCTTTGACTTCCACTTGATAAGGATCAGGATATCTTTCTAGATCACTTCCCAATTGAGTATATTTTGATACATCATCTAATGCAGGTCCGTGAGTGTTTTCTAAAGATACATTAATTTGAAATAGAAACCATTTGCGTCCAAAAGTATACCAGCAGAGTAATCATCTCGTGCACATCGATAAGGTTTTAATTTCAAGATATTTGGTCTAACTGCCTTTTTTAAATCAAACATTGAGAATTATTGGACAATTTTTTGGTATTAATTTGTGATTGATGGATGCTAGCCACATCAGTGGAAGAATTTAAAAATCAATGAAATCAACGATTTATGGTGTTCAAACCATGGAAAGTTGTAAATGAGTTATTGTTATTCATCTGGTTCTGGATGTACTTTGATGATACCATCAAATTCATCAAATTTGCCCAAGTACTTTAATGTAATTGCAATTGAATCATATTCAAATGACATTTTATTTACTTTCTAATTAACACTTCAGGTTTTCAATCAATTGCCGCATTTGGTACTAAAATCGCGAACAGTCGAAAATTTCCATTGCAAATTGGTACCTGCACAAACTGAGATCATCAGTTCATCCTTGCTTGGATTGGTATCAAAAATACCAAATCCTAATTGTTCAAAAGCACGAGCCATATCGTCTAAACTGTAGCCATCCCTTTTCCAATCTGCCATTAATTCTAATGGTTGCTTAGAAAGTGAGCAAACAGTGTTAAAGAAACTAGTTGGGGTAGATGCAGCACAGTAGCCATGTTTTTCCCATTCATGTTGTTGGAAATCTCTGTCAGTATAACACGGAACATTTGGCATAGGTTGATTCTTGTTTCCTCCAACACAAGCAGAATTACCGTATTGGCCATTTTCAGGCCATAACCCATGAACTGCTGGTGTGTCATGATAGTAGTTTCCTGGCCCATCCCCCCTTTCAAGAGTCAAAACACCACAATACTTTGCACGACCACAATCCATCTTATCAGCGCGTTTGATGACAAAGGCAGAGATTGTTACAAGTAGAGTTGAAATACTGTATAAAGAAACCATATTACTTTTCTATCTATTTTCATTTTCTTTTATAGTTGTGATGTCTTTGCTTAAATGACCTAAATATGGCAGTTACACGTTGTTTCTCAAAAAGGTCATGCAAAAAAAAATCCCAAAAGAAGACTCCTAACTCACACATTGCACCCACACATTGATCCTAAGTATAAGTTGCTCTGATTCAAACAAGTTCGCAGATTAACGCCGATCATAAAAAAATATCATTAGTACTTTACTCTCACATTTTTAGATCAACTAGTGAATCAGTTTTCCATAACCGCACGAAAAAGCACACGTTGTAGAGTTTTCTTCAAACATCTGACTAATGACCATGACTTGTACTCAAGCACTATGCTCCTTTGTTACGCAAACCCAAGATAAGCCAAAGACTCATAAGATAACGTACTAAAAACCATACGAGTCTAAGCAGCCCATGTTACATGATGCACCTGGAAAAAAGCTGCTCATCAAACATTCAACTAACAAAGGGATTCACTATTGCTAAGTATTCCTTATTCAACTAAATGTAGATGAATAGAACTCTGTAATAATTTGTTCAGACTATTTTAAAAATTAACCTAAGCGCGTTTTTATCACTACACTTTTCATTCGACATGTCAATTCAGATTGAAGAACAAATACAAGCTGACCATATGGCACGTTCTGTGCAGTTCCTCGCAAAGACATACATTAGGTAACCTCAACGTGTCTGCTGATAATACAGCTGGCAAATTTGGAAAGAAACGGAACCCGAGTTGTTCTGGTAAGATAAAGATATTAAAATTTAGGTTGCTTGAACGAACATTCAAAGTCTGGAAATGCGAAGTCAAGTTTACTGGGGATGAGCATTCTTATTTAGTATTATATAGGGTTCTTAACATTAGATTGAACTGGAAATGCCATTGGATCAAATTGCACGAATTGAAGGAGGGATAAAGGATGGAAGTCTTGCTATTGAAATCGATAAAATCCATGGAATTGATGTATGAGGTCGTCTAATCTAACGATAGCCAATTTTACATCGCGGAAAAAAAGATGTAACAAAGACATAAATGATTGATTAACATGATAGGTTAAACTATCGAAATTTCAAATTTCACTTGCCCCTGCTCGTCCTATCAATATTGAATCCAGAAAAACCATCGAAGCATTAGAAAAACGTTTAGTGGAGTTGGAAGGAAGTGAACGTACAAGATCTATTGATTTGAAAGGTACACAGATCTAATTAGATAACGTCAGGTACAAACACATGAATTGTAACGATGAATAGTCATTATGAGGGATTTCCAAGGGTTTCAAGTGATGATGATGAAGAAATTCGAGGTATTGATTGAAATATTAAGACATTCCAGGAACTTGATAAGAAAGTAGATGATGGACTCGTCGGATTAGCTTACAAGTGTGAAAAGATGGAGAAACTAGTAGCTAAATATAAGTGAAATATCAATTCATACACCTTTTGATTGAGACCTTTATAAACTTTGGCAGGTTAGCTCCACTCGTTATAAAAACTTTTCATCTTAGTTCATCTCATTATACTTTATCTAAGCTTATCTACTCATCGTTCCTAAACAGCTACCAACAAAGACTGTTGTCGATGCTTTTAACGTGGCGACGTGACTTCAATTTTTAACTCAAAATGGCTTCACCTTCAGATCATTTTGAACTAAAACCATATCAAAATAATCAGTTTTCAGCAAACGATTCAGATAGTAATGATTCTCTTGAACCTCCTTTCGAAATTCATGGTATTCAGGACCAAATAGAACAGGAATTGCATATTGAAAATGTAAAGACAGTTCAAAGTCATATATCCGACTTGCCATTCCCTAACGCATCACCTGCTAATTTACCCAATCAATCTGTGAATAATTCATCAAATCCTGTTCAGTTTAATCCAAAACGAAATTTTGTCTTAAATTCCTTTCCTGAACCAGAATTGATGGCTGTTCAGAATCCTGTAAAGAACATGAATAACTTTGTAAATTCAAATAATCAATTTCAATCTCCTTCAACTTCAAACTTTAAATCCGGACAATCAACCTCAACTATACAACCAAAGCAGTCATCTAGATTAAATCAAGTGGTTTTCAAAGATGATCTGGAAGAAAACGATAGCATCTCAATACAAATGAATACCAATGATGTTCGTTCATCAGATTATGAGTCAGATGATGACGAAGTTCCAAGTTATTTACAATACGAAACTGCACCACTTGTAAATGAATCAAATGTCAGAAGAGGAAATCAAAGGAGGCAGTACAACCTTTCTCATCTTCACGTTCAGCGGCAACGCGCCCCAAGTAGGAGTGGTCGACCAGAATTGCATCATGAAATATATGAATGGAAAGATGTTCGAAACATAGATGATTTTCTTGGAAGAGTAATATTATGTTTGGTTGCTGATGGTAGATTTATGAATATTATGATGGAAAGGGATACCTTTGTATTGTACTAACTCAACTAACTCAATTATTGTAATTGGATAGCTTTTAATTCTAGAACTGTAATTTTTATTGTTTTCTTGTCTATATTCTTGACACAATGTATTGATTTCAACTTGCTACACGAGTCTAAAAAACTATCTGATGTCTTGGTACCTAATTGCGTTGATAGGTTCTTTCACACACCATCTAATTTTTATAGTATGAGTTTTATAGCAAAATTCATCGGTTTCTTTTGTATCTGTTGGTCACTTTATACCCTTATAAACCTTGTGTCAAAGATATCAAGCCTATTAGAAATCAAACGATTTATGAATAACATTCTTGATATCACTGATGTAACTAATTTGTTTTATTAACCAGTTTGACAAGGCTGAAGTTCAAACGTAACTATAAAGATTTTTGTTTACAAGCATTTAGAATTCTATGGAAAGATGTAGTTGTAAAGATTGTTGAGACGTCCTCTACTGATAATACCCACACACTTCCAAAACTAGATGCTCATAAGATTGCCAATCGTATTTTAAGGAAAGAGAATTATATGATTGCAATGTTCAACAAAGATATCCTATCCCTTAATATTCCGTTGTTGGGTCAGCGGCAATGGATGACATGGCTTATGCAAGATTTTTTGATATATGGAATATTTTCATATGTATTTGATGGACGAGGACTCTTTCGAAAGCGTTTCTTGAAGTCCCAAAATAAGTATGCTAGATTGTTACTTAATGATTTAGAATGAGATTAGTAGAAGGGTATATATTTTGTTCTCATCATACAGTCTCAAGGAACGATTTAGGAATATGGTTTGAAAAACTTGTTAGTAACTCTGTAATAGGCCATTATAACGACCATCTTATCACCATTTCTATTTGTTTTCTTAATTATTCGATCGGTATTCAAAGTATCCGAAGAATATCGTCAAAATCCTTCATTGATAGCCGCAAGAACCTACTCTCCACTTTCATTTTGGAAAATGAGAGAATTTAATGAAATGCCACATTTATTCAACAAGCGATTAATCCGAAGTTATGATAGCGCTAATAAATATATGCAACAGTTTCCGAACCATTATGTCATCATACTATCAAGGTTTGTTATCAATTTACTCACTTGTAGATTTATAACTTTCTTGTCGGGATCATTGGCTACAGTTTTATTATTGATTACTCTTTTTGAGGAAGATTTGCAACAAGGATTCGAGATTACACCTAATCGTTCTGCTTTCTTTTATATTGGGTTATTTGGATCTATAATGACTATTGCACAAGGTTTAACACAAGAAAATGTCGTCCATGAGCCTCAAAAATGGATGCTTGAAGTTGTATCTGATACCCATTATCATCCGGATGAATGGCGAGATAAAGCACATACTCCCCAGGTACATTAGTTTCATACCATTCAATCTAGGTTCGAGATGAATTTGGAAAGCTTTACGAGTATAAGATGGTCTTGTTGATACAAGAATTGATTAGTGTCTTAATCGCTCCCATTTTGTTATATTATACATTACCCGATTGTGCCGATAAAATTGTCGATTTTTTTCGAGAGTTTACTGTTCATGTTGATTCACTAGGTACATACAATAATGTGTATTAATAATCATAGGCCATGTATGCTCCTTTGCTATTTTTGATTTTGAGCGTCACGGCAATGTTCAAGTAATTAACAAACTCACTGATTAGTTTAGTATGGTGGTAAATTATCTACAGCACCAGCAGAAGAGCAAGAGAAGATGACTTCTAAAAATGGTATTTAGTCATCAGTATTAATTCAACTAGGTAAAATGGAAAGCTCTTTCTTGAATTTCAAGGTAATTGAGTCTAGCTAAGCAAATATTAGAGTAACCATCCAGAATGGGATCCTGGGAATAAAGGATCTGAATTCACATCTAGAATTTTACGACCACTCATGAATCCTAAATCAACTCTTATCCATCCTTTGAGATCTCAACTTGGTCATTCAATGGTGATGCATCGCATGATGGGACAATCTCAAGCTATGTCACATTCAGAAATACCGCCAGGGTCACTCATTGCCGGTGAATCAATGCTGGCTGATGAATATGAAGATTATGGACGTGATCTTTTTGGAATGCTTGATGCTTTTTATAAAACGTATGGTCATCGACTTAATTAAATTGTAAAAAAAAATGTTAACATAATAATGTGAAGAATAAAAATAAATGCAAAGATAAACTAGTCTTTAATTGAACAATCTTGTATCAGATACAATTATCATCAAGCAGATTTGACTGATGTTCTGAGTTGAGCACGATCAACTAAAGCAAATCTTCCTAATATGGCAGTCACAAACCAAATCGGAGATCCATAACCAAACAATTGGAACAAGGTTAATTTCAACCAGTAGCTATAGAAAAGAAGAAGCGAAGAAGCTAATCCAATCAAAAACAATGTGCCAAAAACTATTGATGGTACTGAGCGCGTCCAATTACGTATATTAGCACCAATGGCAAACCACTACAAAAACATAAATAATCTTTTAAGATACATACACTTCCTATTAGAAAAACCCAAGGCGACAATGTAGCAATGACAAAAGCATTTGGTAAAAGAGGGTTTGGTGGTAATACATCTTCTTTGAACTTGTGACTGATTTCACGTTTTACACGATAATCCGATTCAATTGGAATTATTTCATTTGAAACAGAAATCGAACCCAATGAATACGCCAATGGATCTGCTTTCTTTCCAGCAACATAAAGAGTCACTTTATAATCCGAAGTTTCAGGTAAATTCTTAGCATCCTATTCTGGTCAATGGAATCTATGAAAGTTACTAAATCTAATGTGTAGATTGATCCAAGTTTAGTGAGAGGATAAGTAGTAGTAGATTTCGAAGACAATGCCAAGACCACTTGTTCTGGTACAATACTTGATCCATCATCTGCCTTGATTGATAATTTCAAGTTCAATTTATCTTTAGAAAACACCTTTAATTTTGGTAATTGTTCAGGGTAAGAGATTCTAGATTTTGAATATTTTTTATGAATCTTACGAATAACTTTTCTTTTCTCCAGCTACGATTTGGTTGATTGAGAGAGTGAGTTGAGTTTTCGCATAGATCCCTCCTATAATGAAGAATATGAAGACGTTGAAATTCATCCTTTGGTTTTTACAAAGTCAAGTGAAAATTTTGTTCACTTCAATGAATTTTGACGGTATTTTGGACGAGAAGAAAATGATCAAAAGGGAATGGAATCAAGAGAGAGACGTATGAAATCAAGAGATCAATGATAATTTAGTTTTTATTGGTTCACTATTTCTGGCCAACACCATCCAACTCCACTCGTTCTTGAGTTAATGCACAAGGACCACAACAGAAATGCATACAGCAATCACCTGTAAATGCACCTGTAATTCCTCGGGCATCTCTTACGTGTCCACGTCCTACTGCTCCCAAGCAAGAATGACATCCTAGTAAACCGACGGCCAGGTAGATGATTGAATCTACTAAACAGGAATCGCTTCCCTTCACTGTTGCTTGATTCTGTCCATATACGATGCAAGGACAACAACACGAAAGAGCACACACAGTTGGTTTTTTGAAACAGTCAAATAGACCATGTTTAAATTGTCCATTGGGAGAGAGTGGGTGTAATATTTTCATTTCTGCTTGTGGTTTATAACTAGAGTTGACGGTGACTGAGCTCATTTTAGTGTGAAGTGTTTCTCATCTGGTGTTTATTTATACCTTTGCCATGGAGACGCATTTATCATCACACCATTATTCCCATTGTATCCATGAACTTTAACAAATCAATTTAAGACGCCTTTCATATGATTTTTACTACGTTATTGCTGATCGGATGGAATATAAAAAAATTGATATCGAATTTCAGTTGATCTGTTTTTATTTTTCAATCATTCCATACAAATGCACCATGTTGTTTTCCCCAAATATTCACAATCACAGAGTCAACTAAAGGCGAGTTTTGTGCCGCACCAGTCACCACCAAATAAGGAGAAAAGTGTTCAGATTTACCTTTCGGTTGACATTCATAAGACCCTTCTATACTTCTCCAATCAGTCAGTGCTTTCACTCTTTCTGATAATGGTAATTTGGAATATTTTTGTAACTGTGCTTCAAACGCACGATTTGCTACTGTGACATCTTTTGGAGAAAAACTATGGAAAGAAGCACCAGATCCAACAATTGCAATACCTTGGTCACGCAGCTCCGAGAGGGCAGCACCATAATCCAATAACTCTTTTGCATTTTGATTCTGAAGAACAGACATTTGAATGATTGGGATATCAGCATTTGGTACCATCAAAATGAGTGGAACAAATAATCCATGATCCCAACCTCGTTTTGAGTCCAGTTGTGAAGAAATATTATGACGAGACAAAACTTGATGAATTTCATTGGCAATGGATTGTGACCCCGGAGCATTATACTTTAATGAATATGCTTCTTTTGGAAAATTGTAATAATCATAATACAAGTCATGTTTATCACTGGAAGATATGGATGGGATATTTGTTTCCCAATGAGCAGATACCAAGATGATAGCTTTTGGAGATCCTAGCCAAGTTCTTGCTTTTGTAGTTAAGAATTGAATCAATTCAGCATGATTTGGTTCATTCAAGATTGGCATTGGACCTCCACCATGAGGTACAAATATTGCAGGTGCTCTTGTCATTTTAATTAAAGGATATCGTGTAACTTCTTTCTTGATTTTATACCCCAGTGCGGATTTATACTAAACGGATAAAAACTTTATCCATGGGAAAAAATGAAATGGAAAAAATAAGCGTGTGACTCTATTCTTTGTCCATTAGAGAAAGCATCAATAGAGAATTGTAATTAATCGCTTGTAGTTCGTGCAAGTGTCGCGAAATATCTGAAAGATAATTTGTTAACAACTTAATTGGAACAGAAAAGAAGAATCATTCATTTATTTAATGCGTCTAAAGTCTCTGACGCGCATTGAGCAACAATCGCTGTAGATCGTTCATTAAAGTGAGATCCATCACAAGTGGAATAAAACCCTCTTGATTCCCCAAGATCATTTAAAGAGTACCACCCAAAACTGAACTTGTTGTATAAGAAAACCGTAATCATTCTTTGTGGATCAAGAATTGCACTAATATCGTCCGAACCAATGGGGTTCTTGATCACATCTTTCGCTTGGTTGGCCAATGCGGCTAGTGGAGTGTGTACGTCCAAAAGAGTTAGGTTCTTATTCTCAGCAATCACTGTTTCAATAACCTTATTGAAGGTCCGTACAATATCATTTAACTTTCCATTAATATCCTCTCCAATCGGTTTGATATTAGAAATTATTAATGGGACATCATACCGTTCTTTTATCAAACTGATAAGCTCTGTTAATTCTAGATGGAACTGCTCTGGACTTGATTTTGGTCGTCCTAATCGTCCTGCCATCATTTTTTCGTATCCCTGGATCTTCTCTGACTCCTTCAAAGAAGCTGATAGATCATTACCACTAGGTATTAACACAGCAATGCATTCACCCAGCCATGAGAATAATCATCGCGGGTTTCAGGGAGACTGGAATAGAATTGTTTTGTATTTGATCTATAATTCCTGGAATTTGTACACCGTTTATACCATAGTTATGAAATCTGTATTTTTCCGACTTCATCCAATCCATCCAGTTACCACCCAGTGTGCAAGCAACTAAAGAACTTCCAATAACAAGTACGTCCTTCATAATTCAACAAAGTGCTTGATTTGGTTACTTTTTACCCCACCCCAAATCTAATAATGACATACCGGATTACCATGTCCATTTGTGGCACATGATTTCGAACGTTAATTGAGTGAATGATGTGAGAGATTTCTATCATTATTGGGTATTATTGCTTATAGAAAAACCTCGATTGTACACTTTACCCAGCTATTTTCACTAAAAACTGAAGTTTTGGGATTTGTGTCATTGTTTGGATTCACCAGAAACCATTCATGTGGAATTGCTGTAAATAAAGAATAATTTATTAACTTTGAGTTTAGTCCATCAAATATTCAAAAAATGTCTATAAATGCAGTCTAATTGGTTTTCTTCTCGTTAACCTTCATAATTTCTTCTATTTCCGACTTTTTCTCTTTCTTTCTGTTTCTTTCCATATATCTATCCAATTAAAAAAGTACCTCTTACAATTCATAATCTTTGACTATTCGGTCAATAACTGATTCTGAAGAAATATTCTCTAATTGATTTGGGATGAATTTATACTTTCCAGTTTCTATAGCGGCCTAAACAGATTAAATTATTTGTAGACTTTACTTTGTATCTATCGGCATTTTCTAGTACTGCATTGCAAACAATGTCAATTTTATGCTTATCTATAAAAGATTGGTCGATGACTAGTGGACTGTCTAGAATGATATCATCCACATACTAAAGTTAATAGCTTTCAAGTTACACGACATGCCAAGACACTCAAAGCTCTTTCTTGAACATTCAAGATCGGATATCTAGAGTCTGCCTTTTCAAGAGTATCGTCGCCATGAACACCAACAATAACGAAAGTACCTTCTTCTTTAACCTTGGCCAAGAAATTGGCATGTCCAGCGTGAAACATGTCAAACGAACCATCAACATAAACAATTCTGTCCCCTTCTTTAGGTGGTTTGTTATTGGCAAAGAGTTTTAATCGCTCTGTTGTATATGCGTCATCTGCTACCTACAAGTTTGAGCATTATTTATGATTACCGCCTTGGATCCTTTAGGCTGCGATTTTCGCAATAACATTCGCTTGACTAAATCGGTTGTTGATACACCTTCAGTACGTTTGCATTCCTTGTAGCGGCCAGCGTTTTTAACGACTGAGTAACAATCCGTACCATCAGCGAGCGTAGTTACATCATCACCATGAACTAGAGTTATAAAATAGCAGTTTACCACAGAAATCGCAATTGTATTTATCTAAATATTCAATTGAGGTGAGATATGGTGCGTCTTCAACCACTTCGTCTACCCATTTACAAGCAGCTACAGCAGCATATCTATAAATAAGAATAAATCCACATCAATAACCTTTCATTATTTTTCAAGACAGTAGGACCTTTGTTGAGTTCAATTTCTTTGTCAGAATGAACACCAACCACCAAATAGTCACCCATTTCTTTTGCTTGACGTAGAGCATTTGCATGTCCATAGTGCATGGTATCGAAGCATCCATCAACCCAAATTTTAATTTGTTTTTTTGTAGTCATTGAATTGGAAAAGTCGTGAAACTCAATGAAAACGGCGAATTAGTTTGGAAGCTCCACCAAGAGAGAAAGTAGTACGAGCTTATGTCATCAAAAGTATCATGAAAATATAGATTCTAGTGAGATGTTTTTGATTTCTAGTCCCTTGTTAAAGGGTGATTTTACAGAGTAATTTACCATAGTAATACTAATTAATACTATAGTTCATTGTAAAACACGCTTTAAATCTAAATTGTTGATAGTATTCATTAAGTTTAGATGAATTAGTTTAACACTGTAGTGTACTTTCAGTAGTATATTGAATCAAAGAATTCTCTTTTAAAAAAGAAACAATTAATTGGTAGTAAAGATATTATATGTAAATTGAATAGTTCTCAATATCCAATTGTATCCAAATGATACCCAATCCACGACCATGTCAATTGACTATTCAACCAGACACTATTCATTAATTTAATCTAATCAACAACAATGTTTTGGGTAACATTTTTCTATCTTGGTAATCAATTTCCATTCATTTTGTGGTCTGTTAATTTTTGTTTTCTTTCAATGTCAAAACCATTCAGTTTCAGGCAAGAAGTTGTTCAGAATCACATAAAGAAAATACAGTCACAAGAATCACCCAATCAAAAATTAATGACACCAAAGAAAAAGAATATTCCTTATACTTTTCCTCATTCGCTGATGAATATTCCAACTGCATCAGCTTACGCTCAAATAGAAAATACTCCTCCTTGGCTAAATTCTACAATTGATCCAATAGATCCATATAAATGCCTGGATATCGATATTTACGATTTCGTCCAATTTATTTCACCAGGTGATCTGGAATTACAAATGCGAAAGGATGTAGTCGATCGGGTGGGATCACTTCTTAAAGCTAGTGATAATGAGTCTTTAAAAAACGTCAAATTGGAATCTTTTGGGTCTTATGCAAATGGATTATACCTTCCAACGTCAGACATAGATATGATTATTTTGGATCCAAAAGAAACCTTTTTAACAGCTAATCAATGTGGATCCAAATTGCAACGATTTCTGCATAAATTCAGGAAGGCTGGTTATAATGCTGTATTCATTTACTCATCTAAAGTACCCATACTCAAATTAGTGGACAGCAAAACATTAATTGACATAGATATATCTTATAGTGCTGAAAGTGCTACACAGGTATTATCAGCAACCAAATTATCAATTTCATATCAAAAACAATATCCATTTTTGAAACCATTGGTTTTAGTGTTGAAGCAATTCCTGCTTTTGCGAGATTTAAATTCGAATGCCAAATGTGGAATTGGTGGATATGCTTTACTACTATTAGTAGTATCCTTCTTAAAAATTCAGTAACTATTAGTGAATAACATAATTTTCTTTCTAGTCCCATGCTTTATGGCCAACAATCATCTCCTTTTAATATATCACCAAAGCGAAAAAAATCCAAGCAGAATGATACCCAAACAAGCATTGGCAGGATTTTGATTGATTTTTTCCATTACTTTGGCACAGTATTTGATTATAGGAATAATGGATTGAGCCGTAATTTTTATAATACCTAACTTGTAGCTGGAGGTTGGAATGGTGATGATTCTATTGTTCTTTTTTCTAAAAAGGAAAAAGGTTTCTTTGATGTTAAATTACCATCACACCTTGTCATTATTGACCCTTTAGATTCCAAAAACAATTTAACCTATAACACAAAACTAATTCAATCCATAAGTACCTCATTTAGGGATGCATATGAAACGATTGTACAAAAAGTCAATAGTGAGGTTGATTTATCAAATGGACTATTGAAATTCATTATGAATGTTTCTAAAGAGAGTGAACGCAAAAGACTTGAGAAACGTATAATGTTTTCTAAAACTAGACTTTCAAAAACTCTGGATTATACCCCTGCTTTGAATACACATTCTGTTAGACCAATGGCACCATATCCATCCAATCCCACCTATCAGCCCTATAAATACAACCAAAAAGGGCATTCTCGTTTTGCACCATACCCATCAACACCTCAATACTATTCTAATAATGGTCATCAAAGGTATTCTATCATGTTAACATCTTGTTAGACCTGGTATGTGGAGACCACCAAATCGATCTATTGTATTTCATCCTAGTACAGGAAATCAAAAGAAATTTACACACATGAAATTGAAGAATAATACCTATAAAGGTAACACTAACTCCTCGTCTGTACCATTCATCCCTGAGAGTTAGGGTGATTTCATGTTTATACAGTTTCTTTTAACTAGTTTTCAATTGAAATGACACTTGTACATTATCAATTAAACTTTTTAATAGGAACTTATATTATAATATATTTGATCTTTTAAAAACTTTGAAAATTCTAGTCTTCATCACTATCATGTAAAACACGACGTCTAGAAGTCATTGGTTTGGTCAGCAAGCTACGCCTGCGGTTTGATTTCGGAGGAGGACTTAATAGTGGATCTTCCTCCTCTTCACTGGTACCTTCATCCATATCTTCCACCACAGTTTTTGATTTCTGAGGGGTTTGTACGACGTTATCAGGTACACCCATAGCCTCTGATTCAGTAGCATCACTATCACTATTGGACGTTTCTTCACCTTCAGCAGCCATTTCAACATCCGAGTCATTCTTTACTTCACTTTCCAAAACCAAGTCCTCCCCCATCAAATCAATCTTCAAATCATCTTGTTCACCTTCTTTTGCATTCATCTCTGCTTCATGATCTTCTAAAGATTTTTCCTGACATTTCAACAACGTCTCTTTAAAATCATCAATCATTATTTTCAATTCAGGTTTCTTGGTTATCTAATATTAAAAACTATATACTTACTTTAGTTAAAATATCCATTAAAAATTTAAAAACAGTTTTTTCATAGAGTTTATCTTGATACAATGGTAGATGTTCCATTAATTTCTTTATACTTTTTTCTGTTCCAAACGTTAATAGAGTTAAGCAGAAAGCAACATCTCTCCATTGTCGTTCTGTTTCAGCATGTTTAAATCGTAAACATAACTTTTCAACAATACTCTCGTTTTGCTTTTCCTAAACGGTATCAACATCAAATAAATAGAATTACCTTGACAATAAAAGAGAAAATGAATCTCATTATCTTTCGATATTGAGATTCTTCAACAGTACTAAGATTACTGATGATATCTGGTAAATTGTTGTAAATGGCATTATCTTTAGTACTAAGTTCTCTGAAAAACAATTTGGCCAAATCTCTAATTCGAATATCTTCATCTTCTGTACATTTTGCCATTTCACTAATCTGACCTTTGACTTTAATCATCCCATTCAAGATCAAAAATGTCAGGACCATCAATGCGTTCTTCTTTACATAAAAATCATCGTCTCTTAATCGATTATAGAGATATGATATATTTTGATCAATCTGAGAATTAAAACAAATTGTCAAGTCTCCAAGTCCAATAATTATGTTCGATCGAATGATTGGATTTTTGGTTCTCTCAAGAATAGTAAACAATAATTGCAGATGAGCTTCACAATAATCCGAAGAAATACACATAAATTTACATAAAGCTATGGATGCCATAACTTGCAAAGTTGGATGCTACATCTTAGTAATTCAAACCTACATACCTTAAACTTTTGATTATGGGTGCAAACATGAGCAATCATGGGACCAAACGTACTGAGTAATCCTTTTTGACTAAAAAGAATTTCATGTTCACGAACGTGAGCGACACATTCCGAAAATTCATCTTCAACACTCCCAGTTACCATATCAAGGTCATTCCCTTGTTTGGATATGCCGTCTTTTTCTTTCAAGTTTTTACGTCGCTTCCATTCAGATTCAATGAATTCTAAATGGACAATTTGTTTCATACCAACATGGCTGACAAAGAATAAAAGTTGTGCTAACCGGATTGCTTCATTTGCTGGTTGAGGAGCTACATCTATTGGTGTGTCTTGACGTGTATTTTCGAATAATTCTACATGCTCTTCAGGAAGCTGTAATTCAAAAACTCGTCTTGCCAGTTGCTTGATAACGTGACCACAGATCTTATCAGGGTGTTCTGACATAACATAGAGCGCATTGATTCCCTGCTCAGCAAAAGAAAACCATTCCAGAGATTCAGTGGGTTCCAATAGTAATTTACAAACCCGTTCACAGGTAGGATGATCAAGCGGTAGCCTTGCCATTGGTGCAACGGATGATCCCTTTGCTCTATTAATCGTGAAGAGCTGTTGCAAAGCAACGCATGAATATTTTGGAATCTGATAACCCTGAAATTAAAAATCATGACAAACCTTTGACAAACCACTTAATCCTACTCTGGTCAATACATCCAAATTATCATGGAGAACTTCTTTACTGCTCTTTCCAATCATTCCCAAAAGAATAATAGCATATTTTCGCTTTTCAGTCTCTCCCATGGACCTCTTATCACCTACTATGAACAAAAATGCGCTTACTGAATATACTCCATAAAGTTGTTGACAATTCTGGCGTCAATTTATCTCTGGTTGCCATTACAGACATTAACTCCTCTAACGATATTAGCTCCGCCAAATCCATCGACGATGCAAGGCTATCATTTAAAAATGGAATCAATACTTAATTAGATTATCAGCTACAACTTCTCCAGTAGGAATTCCACTTTCAGGAGGATCCATATGAATATCATAAAAGCTATTGATCAATACGTCTCGCACGCTTCCTGCTTCCTTCTCTCCTGTGTCTTTATCCCAAATCTTGTGCACCATCTTTTTCACACCAAACTTGTCATAGTTAATGGAAATTAACTAACCTCTGCATTTTCAAGTTCGAAGCGATATGCTGTTACAAAAAATTTCATTGCTGATATAATTTCAGTTTTCAAAGTAGATCCTAATAATTCTGACACAAGCAAGCATGCTTCATTGATCTCCTTTGAAAATACCACACCATCTTGGTAGTATAGTAGTAGTCCTTGCAATTGGCTCAAATCGACCATTTCTGGTGTAACTTCTTTCGGAGCTTCCTCAGGTGCAACAGCTTCATCAAATGTCAAATTTTCCATTTGTTTGTCCAGCGACGTAGCTTGGCTTTCCCGATCTTCTAACGATTCTTCATCTGGCACCGTTCCCAATCCCACTTCCGGGAAACGTGACTAAATATAAATTAAACTTCCAGCTACCTTTATCACTTCAGTTAAATTGTTCACATGCTTTTCAAACTTCTTCTCTGACAGTGATCCCATATCCTCTGGAATAGCAATAAATGGTGAAGTCTCCATTAAAGCAACCAATAACTCGACTGCTCGTTTTCTCACCAAACTATTTTTATCTTTCAATCGAAGTTTTGTAAGTGAAACAACCTCTCGACGAGTCTTTACTGGGACATCAGTAATACCAGGTGAATCTTTGTGACGCCTAACCAAATTATAGATGGAGACTTTACTGTGTTAATTTGATAAAAACTTTAAGGACTCTGGCCCTGACAAAGTTGTTTGAATCCAAAAATCTTTGTTTCAAAATTTCATAAAACGTAGCAATATTTTTGGCTGTAATAGGAGTATCATCCAGGATAAGATGACCGTGAATAATATTTCCTATAACCTCCATCATCACTGCACGGATTGTGTATGACTATAATAAGTGAACAAAACAATACTTCTGAATCAAAAAGGTCATTCAAGTGAATGATATTGCGCATCACGTCTGCAGGTTGCAATTCCGAAAATTTAAGTAAAAATTTGGCAGTTGATTTTGGTAACTTATTGTCTTGGTCAGGTTTGTCTGAATACAACTTCAAACCCACTTTCCTAGCGAAACAATAAAAATATATAGTGGCTCACTTTAATATTCTTTCTCCTAAAACAGTCTGATTATAGTTTACAATTGAAGAGTCAATCAAATCAGCCATAAACTCAGCCAAGTGCTCCTCACGTAAAAAGTCGTCACTGTAATCAACCAAAACTAGAATAAACTAAAAGTATCATCTTTACCTGATACGGTAGATTCATAATTTTTGACACAATGACAGAATATATCCATAATAGACTCTTTCGTATCTGCGTTTTTAATCGACTCTGGTGATTCCAAGCTTAATCGTATACACTTGAATATCATACTAAAGATGTAAACGAAATGACAGTTACTCGTTGATAATAATGTCCAGATGAGAATTAGAGATAAAGATTGCGTTTAAATTCAACAATAAAAACTTGTGAAATACATCAATCAATTGGGATCGATGATAACTCCAATCCCAGTCGTCCAATGCACTTGATTTTTTTGAAGCTACTTTTTGGGTTGACTTTACTGTTTTTGGATTCTATAATATCATATTAAACAAATCTGACATACTTTAGCAAGTGTCAATTTTTTTGCATTCTGATTTGAATTTGATTCTGCTTCGATAAATAACCAATATAGTTGAAATGTATATAATTCCAAAGCTTTTTTATCAATTTCATAATTATGTTGAGCTTTTTCTTCCAGATCGGATGCTGTAAGTTTGATCTGTTCTCGAAATGCTATTGAAATGAGCTTGGATGATCTTTAAATTACCAGATAACAATATATCAACCAATTGATTCTTTTGTTGGTCATTCAATTTATCAAAATGTCTAGCATCAAAATCATTAATAAAAACTTACTTCAAGAAGCTTCGAACACTATCAAAAGTGTCTGGTTGTAAGATAGACAATGAATCAAAGGATACTATTCGAATTAGATTGACTAGTTGTTGATCAATTTCATTGACGCTCAGCAAATTGATGGTTAATTCCGAATCAATTGAGAAGGTTTTATCAGCTAAATACACTAGCTCTTCTGATAGTTGAAATTCTATCATCCCTGATTTCTTTCTTCTTTTTTGGAAAACTTTTGACTCAGTTGTTTGAAGTTCGGACTACAATTCAGATGGATTAATTCACTATTTGATAATCGATGATCATCATAAACTGATTAGGCATCGATTCTGTTTTGCAATCTAAGGATGGAAGTTGTTGGATGGTTTAATAGATGCAGGAATGAAAGATATGTAAATACGATATTCTGTGAGTAATTGATTATATTAAATTAAATCTGTTTATACTTCCTACGAAAGAGAGTATTAATGAATACTGCATCTACGTTGATGCTTTCTCTTACAAACCCCTTGAGCATCATTGATTACAATAGTGGGATCTGGATTAACTGGGAATTGACATTCAAGGCCAGTTTCACATTCAATTCCAATAAGTCCACCACAAACTTGATTCAATTTGGCAGGTTTGTGGATATTAGCTGTAGAAACACTTTTACAAATCCCTTGAGCGTCATTGATTACAATGGTTGGATCAGGATTGACTGGGAATTGACATTCAAGCCCAGATGCACATTCCAGTCCCATGAGTCCTCCACAAACTCCATTCAAGGAGACAGGTGAATGGACAGTAGTCATTCGTTTACAAACACCTTGTGCATCATTGATAACAATAGTTGGATCAGGGTTTGTTGGGAATTGACATTCAAGGCCAGATTCACATTCAATTCCAATAAGCCCACCACAAACTTGGTTAAGCTTGGCAGGGTTGTGAATAGTATCGCGTTTACAAATTCCTTGAGCATCATTGATCACAATTTTTGGATCAGATTGAACCGGTAAAACACATTTTAAACCTTTCTGACAGTGAATGCCCATAATTCCACCACAAACACCATTCAAAGGTGATTGCTGTTTAATTGGAGCAGATACAACGAGAGAAGCAAGAATGAGAGTATTGATGAATTGCATTGTTGGATATTTTGGTTTGGTTAGATAAGCACTTGAGGTGACTGTGGGGGTCTTTATACTTTGCTTGGTGTGACAACCATTCATGTTGACACATTCTCGATAATGACTTTGTTCTGAAATTGGGTCTCCGTTCTGTGTTACAGGTCCAATTATAGCAAATGTATAGTATCTCATTCAACATCATTGAAATATATAGTTACAAACGGCTATATATGATTCAATACGGCTATGATGAAGTATTATGAAGAATATTTTACAATTGAGCGAATCATAGATTGTGATTTTCATTTTAATGTTTATTACAGCTAATTCCCAGATGTATCAAAGTTATACTCCCATCTCTTTTCTAAATGGCCCAATGCAGTATCACTCAACACAACCAATCGTCTTCGATTGACATATTCAGTTTTATCTAATACATTCTTTCGCAATTCAGATGCATTTTCGGCAGTGATTTCTGTTTCCAACATTCCTGATAGATTTTCAACTGCCATTTCCAAGTCTCGTTGGTTATCTTCAAATAGGGCTGTTGCTAATGATTGGCGAGATAGATAAAAGGCAAGAGCATATGTCCACATTAATGTTTGCCGTGATTCCATTAATACATCCACTGCACTTTTAAGAAATTGAACTTGAATCCATGAAAATTCACTCGATTGTTGCATTTCCTCCATCTTCTTTTCTGTTCGCTCATACAACTCTTTATCAAGTTTTGCAGATTGTTCATGGTTAGCATAACGATTATAATACTAGAATGTTAATAATTTCAAGACTGTACATGTAAATATCTTTCCAGTGCTTGTCTAGATTTAGCTTGACTGTCTCTAGCATCTACACTCTCTTTCTCTTCAAATCGATTGCAAGAGTACCATGAAGTACCATGATCACTCCAAGGTCCATGACAAATCCAACAGAACTAATTGATTGGTTAAAACATTAAGCTTACCTCGTGTTTACACTTTCTACAAGTCATATGGTTGCATCCTCCATTCTTTTCAATAATAGAATTACATTTTGTACATTCTTTTGTATTTGCAGCAATCCAATTGGAAGTTTCAGAATCATCAGCACATTTTTTCAACCATAATTTCACAACTGCACAGGTAATAGGTTCATGATCATTTAAACCACAATAAAAACAAAATAAATGACCACTTGAACATTTTACGATTGGAATAATTTGATCTACATCCACATGATTTAAATTACATTCTACAGCATTCTCACAATTTGGAGCTGGACACCATTTCAAAGATTTGCGGTCGTCTACATAAGTTCTCAACAGTAAAGTTTCATATCTACCATTAATAAACTGAAATTACTTTGCAAAGACTTCAGGTGAGACAATTGATTGAACAGTTTTTTCATCCACCTTTAAAGGGCAACTTCCGGGACAGGATATATGTCTAGATTCACCTTCTTCGGTGATCTTTTGTTGAAGATAAAACCTATAGCAATCCACACAAAATCGATGTTTACAGGATAGTGCCATAGTTAAAAGTCCTTCTTCATCATTCAAGCAAATTTCACAACAGAAATCTAAACCAGTTAGTAAATTGAATTGAATTTGATGGATTGAATTGTAATAATAAATTATTGATTAATCCAAACCTTTGATTGGACAAATGATAGGTTTATCAACTGCTGATATGATGACACCTGCATCAGCAGTAACTTTTTCAGGATTTTCCATATAAGATTCGATTAATTTTTCTTTATTCCATTTGAAGTATCTTAATAAAGTAGCAGCTGTTTCATTTAAACAACCTAATATTCCACTGACATGATTTATTTCGATTGATTGAAATTGTTTTATATCATTTATAGTATAAGGTTTAAAATCTACATGATAAGATTTTTTGAGATCTTTATCATTTTGAATAGGAGAGAACATTAAATCATTTTCATCATCAGTATCTGAATGAATGAAATCATGATCATCTTCATCCATTGTACAATAATCATCCTCTGAGTCCATTATTATTTTTTTTGTTTTTAATAAATTAGGATGGGGATTGTTTGTAAAAAGTTGAATATAAAGTGGCTTATTAAAAGCCAATGGAAATATGAGTCAGTTGATGATCTGACTAGAAGGATCTAAAGAATAAAAGTAATTGGAAAATCATAAAAGTTGATTGATATTCATATACAAATAAGTTGATGGATATTCATATAACAAGACAGTAATAAAATTAAAGTTTATTTAATCTTCTTCCAAAAAAGCTACTACTATGTACATCACTAATACTACATTGGCAGAACATGCTGCCATAATTCCGGATACAGTAGATCCATATGTCTCCAATCCATAAAAAAATGTCATCAATGGTACTGTAATAGCCATTATAGAAAATACTATCAATTTTAATAAAACATTCCTAATCAATATTATTATGATTACAAATTACCCTGGGATCTTGGAATAAACTGAATTCTTGGATATTATGGTATCACTAGTATCCTTTCCTTTGCTTGTATCATCAACTATATCATTCACTTGTTTGTTGGCATCATCCTTGTTGGTATCCTTTCGTTGTCGAATGGTCTCACTCATGAAAAAAGAAAATTCAACTTGAATCTTTTCTCAATGACAGTTTCTGATATTAGAGTTTACTTTGACGTGTCAATAGGAGATATTCCAGGTATTTGCATTTATACTGATGGGTAGCCGGAAGAATGGTTTTCGAACTCTTCAATAAATCAGTTCCAAAAACTTGTGAAAACTTTAGAGTCTTATGTACTCAAGAATGGACTCATTCGTATTTAAATTCTACTTTTCATAGAGTTATCAAAGATTTTATGATTCAGGGTGGTGATTTCACTAATCATGATGGAACTGGGGGACATTCAATTTATCCTGATGGTTTACCTGATGAAGATCTGACAAGAAAGCATGATCAAAGTTGTATGTTATCAATGGCTAACTGTGGTCCTGATACAAATGGATCTCAATTCTTTATAACAAGTACTCTAGTATTTATTTTTCATGAATTAGGTCAACCTTGTCCTCATTTAGATGGAAAACATGTGGTATTTGGTAGATTGATATATGGAGAGGAAGTATTTCGAGCCATTGAAAATATTCCAACAGATGATAATGATGCACCATTACAAAAGATATCAATAACTAAATGTGGAGAATTAATCAAAGTAAAAAAACAAAAAGAGAATGATGAATTAAACAAAGTTGAAGATGAAAATGATTCAGAAGTAGATCAAGATGAACCAAAAGATAAAAAAAGAAACAAAAAGAACAGTGATAAGATTTTGGATGAGGATATCAACCCATATATTATCGGTGTAGCTCCTCCACCAGATTGTGAAGCTTCTCATAGTAATTGGTTGGATCGTGGTGGTGCAAAAGATTCCCGAAGTTACGTAAAGTCTCGAAAATCAGATACTACAGATCACCAGGGACGTAAAGTCAAAGGCCGTGGCTCTATAGTAAGTTAAATTCATATTTATGTATTATTATTATTCCTAATGTTCACCTATTTAATACTAACCTACAGAAATTTTCCAATTCTTCTGGTGAAGATCATAGATACAGAAGAGATTATGGGGATAGAAATCGAAGAGGAAAAGATGATTCTCGTAATCGACGAGATTACTATGATGATCGAACATCAAAACGAGAGAGATCAAGAGACCGAGATACTCAAGATAGGATAGGTCGTCCACGATCACCTTATCGTGAAACTCGTCGACAAAGAGTACCATCCGAGGAGAGAAGGGATGCCAAGTATGTTGTTGTAAAGAATACTGAAAAAATGGAGCGTGAAGAAGGTGAATCCACTCCAACACGTACTGTAGATGAATTTGGAAGAGATGTCCCAGATTTGAGAAACTCATTAAAATCCAAATAAAAACTGATATCACTTTAATAGATTTTTTTATCTATAATGCAAATTGAACTCTAGTAGCATTAATATCCATGATTTTACGGAGTCATTGTTATCCATGAATCATGCAATTCAAACACCAAATACACTTTTAAAAGATGATTTAAAACATCGTAAAGAGATGCGATTCATTGGTCGACATGGCCATCAAAAACGAATTCTTTATTCCAATTATGGACACTTTAAACAACCGAAACGATATCCCGTACCATATCAAGAACAACATGTTCAACCATTGAACCGTATTTATTGATTTCAACTGATTCCGTAGATTTAAATGGTTCACCAACAGGAACGAAATCAGATGAATTATTATCGGAATCCAAAGAACCAATCAAATTTCCGATTGAATCTGGACTTGTACAAGATTGTATCATACATTCATTGGGAAATTCAAAAGAAATAGATTTATCACCAAATGACCAACCTTTGTATCAATTTCAAAGTCATCCTTCAACAATCGTTTATGATTTGTCCAAGAATCGAGATAGATGAGCTGTACAATTTAAAAAGTATGAAAGACAAGTTCATATTACACTCTTATGAAATAGGATTTCTTGGGGCGGAACATGTACCAAGTCGGATTTTTAACCTTATAGATAAAATATCGTACAATACACTGTAATGTATACATGCTACAATACAACAACAATTCATTTCTATTATTAAAGTGTTTATTTTAATCATTAAAATTACTTTTTAACCTTTTTAAATACTTTTCCGGATTTTTGATTTTGAATTCTTTTTTGACTTCCAAAATCATTGTTGAGTAAATGCTAAAGGTAAATGAATGTTGATTACAGTAGATGCTTCTCGTTTGGCAAGATTAACTTGATTTAATAATTCTAATACTGCTTTCTCTGGTACTTCCAATTCAGTCATTTTCTTTTCTAAATCGTGAATTCATTTCATCTTTACGAGTTTTTTCTTCGATATTTAAAACAATTTGGATATCTCGTTCAGTTACGATTGAAATAGCCATTCCTCCACGTCCCGCACGGGCTGTTCTACCAATCCTGTGTACATAATCTGTTGCATCTGCAGGTAGATCATAATTAACTACCGCCTCTACTGTAGGTATATCAAGTCCACGAGAACCAACATCGGTTGATATCAATATTGGTACAATTCCTCCTTTAAACTTTGCCAATGAACTTAATCTTTCATTTTGGGTCATTTGTGCATGGAGAGCGGTTGAACGCAGTCCCATTTCACGTAGTATAATTCTAATGATTTCACAAGCCCTATTGGTTAACCACCATAATAACTGATACCTTGGCTTTGCTGCAAAAATGATGATTGATTTGTCAGTCAGATCGTTCAATAACAGGTAAACTAAATAAGATTCACGTACACCAGATGGTACGAAGAGGTATCTTTGATCTAGCTGACTTACAGTATCATATCTATCCGTCAAGGTTTATCAAAGTGTTACCTAGTTGCACAGCTATACACAAATGGCGGTTTAGAACCAAACTCAAGGCTTTCTATTTCTGGTGACATAGTTGCAGAAAAAAGAAGAGTCTGCCGTTTCTTTGGGAGACAATCCAATATGACTTGAAGATTATCAGTGAATGAATCATCCAGAAGTCTATCAGCTTCATCCATGACCTTGTTTTTGTTTAATCAATGAAACCATACCAAATATTTTATACGTTTAAAATGAATGGCGTTTGCATTACTCTGTATATGATCTGCAAGTCTACCAGGTCTAATTATAGATTAGGATACTCATATCATACGTTGCAACAACAATGTGAGGTTTCTGTGCTAGTTCAATTGCTTGCTTCATCATTTCCAAACCCCCTACAATAACAGATTGTTTTAATCCAATCGAACTCCCCAAAATTCTAAATTGTTCTGCAATTTGAAAAGCCAACTCTCTACATATTAGAATGATTTCCCATACCGAGTTGGGGTTAATACCAGACAAAAAACGCCAAATGGATCTTCACTTAATTTTTGTAGAATTGGTAAAGCAAATGCAGCTGTTTTACCACTTCCTGTTTTTGCAGACCCAATTACATCCTCACCACGTAAAATAGCCTAATTGTCACATAAATCTACAAGACTTCTTACGGGAATACAATTTTCTTGAATTTCTGATGGTGCTTTGATAGATAAAGAATCCAGTGCTTGTATCAACCAATCATCCAAGCCTAATTTCTTGAATGACATTTTTTAAAAAAAAGAAAAAAACCCAGTTCAGTTTAAATTAGTATTTCATTAAAGTAAGGGTATGATGAAGGATTTTATCAATAAGAATTGGAAAGGGATTGAGTTAATAAAAATAGTTTAACAAGTAATCGAAAATTGGAGTTGATATAATAAAAGGGAGCGTTCGATTGTCTTCTTAGTCATCAAGTTGATGAGTACCATCTCATTGGTATTCATTCATTTTTTATTACTATTGTTTATTCGTGTTTTCACTTTTCCAATTTCTCATGGTAAAGTCAATAGATTTAAAAATAGACTGCAAACGCAACTTCACAATCAATCAGAGTCATTCCTATGGAAGAATGGGAAAAACGATTAGATGAAGTTAAAATTAACAAGTCAGATTTGAATAAGTTGATCATGAACTATTTAGTTATTGAAGGTTTTAAAGTAAAGTATTATAGTATCTTATCCTTAGGATGCTGCTCAAAAGTTTGCTACTGAATCAAATGTAGATCCTGTAGTTAATTTGGAAACTATCCAAGACAGAATGAATATCAGAAACGCCGTACAAAATGGAAATATCGAATTAGCTATTGAGGTGAGATATTAAAACTCATACTTTGTAGCAAGTAAATGATCTGGATCCTGAAGTAACGGTACATTAATAACATTAGATTTTGGATACTCATCCTAAACTATTTTTTCATTTACAACAACAAAGGTTGATAGAATTGATTCGAACTGGATCAATTGATGAAGCTATTCTATTCGCACAAGAAGAATTGGCTCCTCGAGGTGAAGAACATGTAAAATGCCTTAAAGTTGATAAAATAGCCTGAATTTTTGGAAGAATTAGAACGCACTATGGCTTTACTAGCTTTTGACTCAAGAAAATCTCCAGTGAGTGATTTGTTGGATCATTCACAAAGGCAAAAGATTGCTAGTGAATTAAATGCCGCAATTTTGACAAGCCAATGTCAAGAAAAGGATCCAAAACTACCTTCAATGTTGAAGATGTTGGTGTGGGCACAAGTATGTCGTTCTATTTTAACATGCAGAATCAACTTGAAGAGAAGGTTTCGTTTCCAAAGATCACACAATTGGTCAATGCTGAAATGCAATTGCCTCCTCCACGCGCTAGTTAATATTTATGTATATTTTTCAATGAATGCTGGTTGGCAAAAAAAGTTTAATGTATTGACTGAGCTATTTCACCTTCTACTTATTTCTCAATCTATCACTCTGATTAACAAAAGAAAGATGAATATCTTTGGTATTGAATGTATTGTTTTATAATGTTGTTCAATTTAATCACAGCACAGTAAACAATAACGTAAGAATTGAAGTTTCATCGTCTGAACTGTTGTTCTTTTGAAAAGCGATTGTAGATTATTTTTTCATCTTTGGAATTGGAAGCTTGTTGAATGGCAGTTTTCAGTTCTTTTTCATATGCAGCTTTAGTTGCTGCAGAAGCGGATAAGAGTTCCCCAACTTGAGATTGCTTTGATTCTATTTGAGAAAGCAGATTTTGAGCAGCAACAGACCTTGAATAAGTCTATAACCTTACCATGTCGTTAATTTCTCCAACAATAATCCAGTATCTTCAGGTTTTAAATCACGTCCAATTGTGGATTCTACAATAAAGCATTTCTAGAAGGTTTAGTGAATTCATTATACATTCTTTTGATCCAACTTTCCTTGAATAATATTGGAATAGATGGAAGCAATTATGATATCTTCCAATTGACGAACATTAGGAATATCAAGATCCTACGGATTAGGAAAATTATATAACCTTTAAGAGATTGTCATATTTCAATACTTTCCTCTCTGCCAAAGCTACCAAAGTCAATTGCTTCAACTTTCGTAATTGGATATCATTCAACTTTGGCAGGCTTGGATCTTTATAGTAAGTGGTCAAATTTCCATAAGCAAAATGATATAAAGCCATATAATGAGAATGCAGATCAGAATCTTTTAAAGCTTGAACGTTTGGACAATCCAATAATTCCCCGAACTGATAAATATCTGAAGCAGCTAGAACGTCATTGATTAAAGCAACCATAGCAGCTCCCTTTGCAGTCTTTGCTAGAATCAAAAATGTTTCGATTTTTGTCATAAAAGTTCAGAAAAAACAAAAGAGAGTTTAAAGTAGGAAATTACACCAATGTAACTGATCGATGCATAACCAGTGCTATGAGAATGAGATACTTATCACTTTTAGTATTAATATAAACCATCACTCCATGTATGGTAATTTAAAATCTTAAAACAACTCATGGTCTATCATGGTCTATCAAATTCATTCATAAACTACCTAGTCATTGGTTATCAAAGGGATTCATAAACCAACTTTGAATTAGAAAAGTTTGAAAAAATGAATTGGATGAATACAAACCAAAACAAGCGTTCACGTACACATTTTAAAGGAAAGTATCAACATCAGTCACAGAAATCTACAGCAATTGATTCAATAAGAGAAAAACTGGGAATTCACAATGCATCTCCTTTGGATCAGAAACCTGCTATTGATTTGTCTCAAAGTCAAAAAAGCTATTCATCAAATACTCATCAGAAGGTCTTGTCTCGAAAGAAGAGTGAAGAGCTTCAAGTACAAATCATTAACGTCAGAGGAAGACTAAATCGGGAAAAGCGACATTCGCTGATCAATGGAGAAATGTCTCAGACTCACCCGAAAACATTCGAGACCAAGCAAAATATCTTGCACCAGACGGATACTAAACCGGACTCCCACAGTTCTTTTAGTAATATGTCTCCACTGAAACGACAAGCTGACTTGGATTATATCGAAACCAATGATATTCAAACAGCAAATTCAGATATTTCCTTCATCGATCCAACTAGTCCCACTAAAGTCCAGGATTTGCACGTTCCAGTTCCTGCAGCGATCGACAGTAGCAGCTCTGGCACAAACCCAGACCGTTCATTTAATACTGAAGAAAGCTCTATTACCAGTTCAGAACACTCTAAAACCCAGGTGATGTCTCAGTGGAGTTTGTTGTTACAGAACCATATCGAACAGAAGGATCTTTCCAACAGAATAACAAGAGAGAATCAAAACCGTCATCAAATACTATCCAGCAATTGGATGAACGAAACTTATGTAATTATATATCCTAATAGAATAGTCCAGAATATCGGGCTTAGCTAGGTTAGTCGAATTACCAAGGGAGAATCTCATTCCTGCTGCTCAATCTCCAACAATATCAATTCTCCCAGAACAAAAGATCAAGTTGCCTCATCAAGTGTCGTAATAACTAGTTTTCCTAATATGTATTTCGGTAGAACTTTGGACTCTCCTGGTTTGGTCACACAGAAACTTTCTCCGGACTTGAAGAAAGAGGTACCAAATGAACAATTGGACATTTCCACCAATCAAACTGACAATGATTTGATGAAGAAAACTGAAACCTCTATATACAAGTATCCAGTTATTACTAATGATTAGGGAATCAAATGATCAATTGCGATCAGAGTATATCGAATGGTTTAATGCAATAATGACTAGTAGCACACAACTAACACCTTCTCATCATCTAAAACCAATCACTATTCAAACGTGAGTTGAAATAAATAGTGATCTAATTAGATAAGACCTTTATTAACGACTGGACCACCAACAGACTCTATCAACCAAGATCTTTGTTCAAGCATTAACGACAAATTGCCTCGTTCTGATCAACCGTTAGTAACTTTTGATTAACTTGGGTAGAAATATCAATGAACCAGTTCATACTGAAACGATTGTTACTTGGGTAACAGATCAATTGCCTACGCATTCTGGAGAAATGTCTGCATTGAATGATTCTCAAATTCCAATCAATTCAGCAAATGAAATGGAATCACTTGATGTTCAACAGTTTGTTCAGACGGTATGCCTGACCTATAGGACTGATTGTACACGTAATATTTGTGATTCAACGACAGAAAATGGTTGGCCCTTAACAGAGGTCATTATTCCATCATCATGTCAAAGGTTTGCTTACTGGATTCTAACAAAATTAGAACCCAAGATATTGTATTAGCAACCCAAAATATTGTTTGTGACTCAGGATCAGAATCATCGTCTATTCATTGTGGTCAATTTTACCAAAAATCCAACTCTATCACTTTGACTCCACCTCCAATTACTGCAGATCAAATCAAATTGAAAACAGTGGAAAAAATGGAACAGATCATTCAATTACATTTGAACAGAATGAAATCAGAACTATTGTCATTGCTAAATCAATCATAAATAAAACATATTGCAACAGTTATTTCCACTAATTGTAATGATTTTAGATTTTTTAACAGTTTGTATATTATTAGAAACCCTATATTAATGAAAATCATGTTCAAACTGCCTTATCATCGGTACCGAATGGATCAGTCAAATAATGCTCTTGTCCATAGTACATTATTGGTTTCCTAAACCTATCAGATGTTTTAATGACAGATTTTTGATATGGACCAAACAATATTTGAGGTATTGGTGGAAGTACAAATGTAGAATTCATCAAATTTAAATGAGTTGAATGTCCCATGCTAAAAATTACAAGGTATGTAGTTTACTATTCACCATCTGGAACCGAACCGTGTTGAGATAGAAACCTTCGTTTAGCCTTTTTCGGTGGTCGTTTCTTGACAACAGCAACAGTTTCCAACTCTATTTTTGCACCCAAGTCTTTTGGAGGTGCTATTGATAAGATTGGTGCTGTGATGTCTTCGACAGGATCCACAGGGGTTTCTGGTACATATGATTCCAATGTAATTCGAACACCAGCAGCAACTGACATTAATGTTGAATCTTGAACAACAATTTTTTCGTTTTTGGACTCTAGATCTACTGTACTTGGTTTTAAATCTTTGAGCTTGTATAGTGAAGAGTGTCTTGCTTTCTTTTTACGTTTTGGTGGATGGATGTCGGCAGCAGGTGATGCTTTTGATGAGATTCGGTCCAACTTAGCGTTATTCGACAAGCGTTACCTCTTGTTTCCCCGACTGTGTCCTAATCCACAGAACGGGTATTATACTTTCCAGATTATTTGGATCATCTGCATTATCGACGTTGCTTTTCTTCTTATCTAGGCTGGGCAGTATTGTAGTCCCGCTTCTGTTTAATTTCCATTGAGATGCTGTACCATCGTCGATTGACAGTAGTTGATTAGATATTGGTGATATTTGTTCAGTACTAGCCTTCTTTGATTTGTTTTGTTTCTTATTCGTCACTTCTATCAATGGAAGGCTCACGGGTACTCTGGGTGTCAATGGTGGTTCTATCATTGAGTGATCATCCGGTTTTTTTGTTGATATATCGGGCGTTTTTTTGTTACGCTTTCTTATAGTTTTTGAAGGAGATAATTTGGATGGATCAAAATCTTCATTCATTTAAGATATTATTAAACTATATGCAGTTATAAAACTGCATGTAAAACTGTTTTGTTTACTCCATTGTTATGTCCACGTGGTAACTAGCTTGAATACAAATATTATATTACTATACGTGTAATATGTTTATACAAGCTGTTTGATATCTAATGGTGAAAAGTAACTAATTGGCTTCCTAACGATTGGTTCCATTCGAAGTAATGACGGTTTGTAGGGACCATAGAGAATGTGACTTATGGGTGGTAATCCAAATAAAGGATTCATCAAGTTTGGCTGAGTCTCATGATACATACTGTCGATTAAATAAAATTGGGATTACTATGCACTTTGAAGCGTTGTTTTTTGATGTTTGATATTAAAACGCTTCACCTGTGGAACAACTGTCTCTTTCTTAACCTTGGCAATGAATGATGGAAGCATTGTAAATGTTGTAGAAGGCATGGCTAATATGGGATCACTGTTCACTTGTGGTAATACTTCAGGAAGTATTGTTGAAGGTTCTTCTGGTAGTTCGTCAGACTCCCAAGTAATTCTAATTCCTGCAGTCATGGTCAATTCTTCTAAAGGGTTAAGTGCTGTAGTCTGAAGTGCTGCTAGAATCGGGTCTGGTGGAGCAGATGGTACGACATCTGGTAATTTCTTTGATTTATTGGCTACTTTAATGTCCGCACTATGTTTTAAGCTCTTCCTGCGACCTTTTGACTTTCGAGATTTGGGTTTTGGTGTGGGATGTGGGTCGGCGGACTTGGCCGCTTGTTGAGACAATAAATCCATCTTAAAAATTAAAAAATCAGATCTATACCAGTTCCATCTTTCCATTTCCAGTTCGTATCCATAATGTTGCCAATGGGTCGTCCATAGGTTTGTCTATTTTCTGTTCACTATTGGACATGTTTGTTCCAAAATGATCAGACTTATTGTTATTCTCCAGTTGATTTTGATATGACATTTCATACGATGACTTGTCGATAAATATCGAGCTTCTATTTGTTTCTTTTTGTTGGGTATTACTTTGGATTCCATTTGCATCTAAATTCGCAGCAGAACTTGCCAGTTTGAATCTGCTCAGCAGTTTGAATTTATTTGCAATAGATTTGAAATGATGTGCAGATTTACTAACAGTATTTGAGGTATCCGCTTGGGCTGGCATTGCAACTGTTGTTGAGTCCTTCTCTTCGTAAGCTTGAGTTGTAGAGAATCTTTTTGTTGGCATTTTCTGCAGTTTTGCACTCGTCTCAGAGCTGTTATTAAACGTAACTTTGCTATTGGGGATATCTTCCTTTCTTTTGTGCTCCAAAATCTTCTTTGACTTATTGTGTTCGTTTTGGTTAACGTTCATTTTTCCAGAAGCAGGCCTAGTATCTTTTTGAATGCCAGTAATTTTCCCTGAAGCAGGTCTGGTGTCTTTTTGGCCGACATTCATTTTCCCTGAAGCAGGTCTGGTATCTTTTTGACTGCCAATCATTTTACCAGATGGTGGACGTTTTTGGTTAGGTATCTGAACCCTTTCTGAACCATGTAAAACCTGACTCTTTCCAATAGGGTTACTTTTGTTGATACTCGATAAAATCTTTTTGTTATTGACATTCGTTGGTTGTTGAAAGCTTATATTACGGTTTCCAGCAGATTTTTGACGTGGGGTAGACATTGGAAGACCTTAAGGTTAACTGCTATAAGCTTAACTTGAGATTAGTTTGATTTTTGAAATAAATTTCGAGATTCGTTATCATTGTCAAATCTCCGAATTACATTGTTCATTCTTTCATACCAAAATTAGATGGAAATTGGGGTGAAGAATTCATTAGCTGATAAAGATGCTGAACATAGCTTTCAAAAATCACTAAGAGCTTTCACTCAAGAAAGTGTGAATGGAAATGCTCCACTACCACCAATTTCATTAAACATGCATAAGGCGAATTGTAAGAATACAATAGGAGCGAACAAAGATATTCAATTTCGATTGGCGTCAGACTTGGGTTCTATTGGAAGTATCTTGGAAAATGCAGAATCATTTTGTGATGACAATGAAAAAACCAGTCCATTTTCTGTACATGTATGTAAAGAATGTCAAAGTGCATTAGTGAATGCTTTTGACCACTGTCTCATTAATCAAGGACAAGATCCGAATGTAATGTTGAATTCAGTACGCGAAATTGATGAGATTGGTGATGGTATCATACAATCTGAAATGCCATACTTTGATATCGTCAAAGATCCTACAAAAAATTGTAGTAAAAAGATATTTGAAAAGGGTAGAGAGAAAGTTGAGCGTGATAGATGGGTTCTCCAACAAGCAAAAGAGTCTAACGCAAGATTGGATATCACAAAAAAGATTCCCAAAGTAGGATTAGGCGTTAAAACTGGGAAATCATTTTCTGGTGCTATCTACAAGAGAATGTTAAATGCCAAAGAACTGGAAATCACAAAACTTCGACAACAGTTATTTGAAACATCTCAAAAAGAAGTAATGAATTCAAACCTAATCGAACTAGAAATTTGAAAGCACGAATGTGCAAAAACTCAAAGTAGCATTGAATAAGTCGGTTAATTATTATGTGTTTGCAGAAGAATGGCAAAAAACTGAATGCTCCAGACTTCAAGATGATGTGAGACATTTAAAAACAGAAATATCTACTTTAATTGCCATACTGATAAATGCTGAAGTGGAGAAACAATCCGTAACACTACGAAACTAAAACTTAGTTGCTGGGGAATATATCAGAGCTCCAAAAGACTATTAAAACCAAAGAAGTAGAAGCGCTAGAGTCCAAGAAAGATGCAGAAAAGATAAAAGAGCAACTACGTGAGTCATTCCAGGAATTTATTGCGATGGATGAAACCATGGCACGGTTGAGAAAGGAAGCACATCGAGGTACTGATGCCGTTGAAGCTCGTAATGTTATGTTACAGAAGAATTTGGCCAAACTAACCACTGATTTTGAGGTTACTGCGAAGGAGCTTCGAGTTGCTAGTAACAAAACTAGAGAGCTTGAATATGAACTGGATCAACTTGTGGTTGAATTAAAGTATGCTATATATATATATATCTGATTGATAGTGCAAAGGGCGAGTCCCTAAAAAAAATGTCGGCAATGAATGTCACACTCAAGACCAATTTAGAAAACACAACTTTTGAATTAAGAGATATGACAAAAAATCATGACCAATTGCTATTGCTAAAGTCAAAAGTTGAAGCGGATGCACGAGCGGAGAGTAGCAAAAATGAGACTATCAAAGCAGAATTCAGAAAGAATTTGTTAAAAACGACAAATGAGCTGGATGCGCTCATGAGCGCAAAGACGGACTTGGAAGTGTTTATTAAAGCTAACAAGCTCGAAATCGATAAATTAAGTAAAAACGTTCAAGTTCTGGTCACAGAAAAAGAGCAATTGGAGACTGTCTTGGATCAAACGAAAAAGACTGGAATAACAGAGAGTAATTTGATATAATTAATTAATTGTTAGTTGCTCTTCGAGACACCAAAATATCTGATCTGACTTCCAAATTACAAAGAGAAACCACTATTCTTAAAGCGACCCAAGAAAAGAAAGAACAACTCATGTTCCAAGTAACAGATTTGCAAAACAATCTGGAAGTTGAAAGTTCAAAAGCAAAGAAATTTTTAGAAGAATTAACCACTACAAGAAGAACTTTGGAAGAAAGAACCAATTCACTTCAGGATCAGATTGACAAGTTAACTATTGGAAAAACAAACCTGGCAAATGACAAAAAAGAGCTGACAGAAAAGATAAAGGTAATGATTTCATTTCTCATTTGAAGAATTTCCGAAAAGATTTACGTGAAAAAGAAGAGGAATTAGACGAAACTATCAAGAAATTTGAAGAATATCAAAAAGAATCCATTTCCGAACACAATCAATTGGATAGAAAGTTAAAATTATTAGCCGAAGATCACAAACTACTAATTAAGACTCATGATAGTTTGAAAGAAATGTACACTGACTCGGTAAAAAGCAATTTAGCGTTAGAAAAAGAAAAAGAAAACTTGACTAAGAAGTGGGAAGATACGACGTCCGAACTCTCGACAACTAAAGAGCATGTTGTTAATTTGCAAGCAGAATGTGCAAACATTACTAGAGAAATGAACTATTGGAAGCGAGAACATGGCGACCTTAAAGAATTGTACGAAGCAGAAGTAAAAGCGCATACCGGCGTAGTTGGCGCCTTTGAAGCATATAAGGAGATAGCTCAAGAGACTATAGAGGCTCGTGACAACGACATTACACGACTCACTGATTGCTTGCAAGAATCGGAACTGGATGGTAAAGCATTAGCATCAAAGAATGCTGATTTGGAAAACCAGCTGTCTGATACAGAACAAAGGCTTGCAGATACAATTAAGAAACTGCTTGCCGAAACTGCTACTAGGGAATGCTTAGAGAAACAACTAGATGAAAACAGGTCTAGCTATTTGAGTGAAAAGAGAATGCGTAGTGAATTGGAAAGAGTACATCTACACCTAAAATATGGCGATTCAAATAGAACAATGGTTGCATGGAATGAATGGCGCACAAGAGATAGAAAACTGGCAGATGTTGCAATTGGACTTACTCAAGAGTCCACCAGACTCCGTGAATTAGTTAGTCTATTACCAAGCAAAAGCGAGTTTGGAAATGAAAACGATTTTGTTTGGCCAACTGATCTATCTGGGCATCGCAAGAGGGCAAAATCTGCAAAGAAAAAAGAGAAGGAGTAAATGTTCAGTATTGTATATAATTTTATTGCCAGTTCTTTTCAGCCTTTTTTTGATTTATTTCCTTTGAACACCCGAGTTTTTAAATTAGCTTTGTTTTGTGATATTTTCTAAACGTGAACTAAAATAATGATTACATCTGGCGAATTAAGTGCTGCATCTAAGTCGTTCAGTGTTTGTCTTAATTCTTCTTCTAATGCACTCTTTTCAATCTAAGAGTTTAGTTCATTTCGTAAACCTCATCATCATCCTCTTTTACTGGTGCCTTTTCTAGTACAAATTCTTTTACAAATACTGGCTTTGAAAGTAATTTTGGGATGATCAATGGATTCATCTCTGAATATGATTGTACATTCTTTGGTTAACGTTTTTAAGAATACCTCATCTTCTTCTGGTGCGTATTTAGTTACCGTCTTTGTGGCCTTTCTCTGTCCTTTTTTCAAGAACGCTAGCATTATTGTTTACAAAGCATTTTACCATTCCAAACTCTAACAGTATTATCCCAAGCAGCAGATACATATTGGTTTCTACTGGGAATATGTATTATTGAACGAATTTCATCTGAATGTCCCATATGCTTTTGTACAATCTCATCCTTTTTCTCTATATCGAACACTCGAATAACTTTATCTTGCGAGCCAGTGATAATGCATTTGTTTAAAGTGTCCACGCATATAGCAGTGACAGGACCATCATTGTTAATAACTCTTAACATGGGAATTCCTTCTGCTGCCTTGACATTGATTTAATGAATTTTAAATTTACCCATATTCTGACAGTTCTATCTTCCGATCCTGTGATCCACTGAGATGCTTGCTTATGCCACTTGATTTGAGTGACTTCCGCTTCGTGACTTTCAATTATAAAAGAAAAGTATACCCTTGTAAAACCGCTTGTAATTTCATATTAGCACCATTTGTAGAAAATTTTCGTATATAAGCCAGTTTATCGGAAGAACAATATCCAAACTCATTCCTTTCTGAACTGTATTCAAGATCCAATATAATCCCATCGGCAGCCAATTCTTCCTTCCAAGGCGATGTAGCAGAACTGTTTTTGAATACGTCTTGCAATCTTAGCTCATTAAGGTTCCATAAGCATATTTTTCTATCCCATCCGGTACTTAGCTATAATCATGAAACGTACAACCAATTACCAACCAGCTGGCTCCGTCTTTCTTAAAGCAAGATAGTGCAGTCACAGCATCTTTGTGTTCACAAAGTGTTACTTTTAAAGACATCCCAGCAACTCGGCTGGTAACTCTTTCGTCGGTTTTTGAATCTGATCCCATTCCGTGCGTTTCTTGCGTATAAACAATCGATTCCTATTTGTCAGGTAAAATGGTGAGATACTTCATTGTATCCCCATACACCTACTACTTAATAAATATGAATTACGTATTCGAGAATCTTCATATCCTGAAATCAATAAGTCCAAATCTTCAAAGTAGGACATTGACACAACTCCAGGGCGGATGGCCTTAGTTTTATTTGGAACGACGGTCTCTTTCTTCGTTTTTGGTAAAAATGTATCTACTGCTGCTTTTATTTCTTTTGGTGCTGGTCCTCTATCAAATCTTCTTTTCATTCTAACTGTCTTTAAGGATTTTTTTTCAATCACAGCTGGTGGTGGTTCCACAACAACATCATTGAATTCTTCTTTTGGTAATACTAATGCCTCTTGGCTAAAATAAACCGGATTTATCAAATTTACCTATACATAAATGTATTTAACTGAAGTCGCTCCCATTTATGAATGATACCATCGTCTCCTCCACTGAAGATCAATATTGGTTCTTTTGAATCTATGTTGTGAGACAATATATTTGATACTGAAGGCCAAGCATTCGGCAATGTCTATATGTCCAGGCAAAACTGTAAGTGGTGCAACTGAGTTATATTTCCAAACAACCAATGACCTCCTGGTAGAAATTGCCACCACTTCCATCGTCTCTGGTATATATAAAAGATTCCGAAATCCGAAAGTCCCCCCTCTAACATGAAATCTGTCATCATCGGTTCTCACGAAATCCGACACCTTCGATTATTGAAAGTAGGGTTACATTGATTCCACTTCGAGGATCATACACAACTGGAAGTGGTGAGTTAGCAGTCACCCATAATGTTTGAGTGGGTATCACATAACAAAGCGAAGTAATTGTATCGCTAATTACTTTAATTCGAACTGAATTTACTTGAATCCATCAAATCGTTGCATTAGATTTCCATCCAATGACCATAATTTTACAACTCGATCAATAGATCCAGTAATAAGCCTGCTCATTATTGGACATAATTTTACCAACTATTATCTGCATCCTTTCCAAATATCATACATGAGATGGACGCATCATGAGCATCCTTTATAGTGCTTGCTACTCTTAGTTTCAAATCACCGTGATGTGGAACATCATAAATAACTATTTTGCGATCATATCTGTTCCATTAAAATTCTAGCATACCCTGCTGAATAAAATCTTCCCTCACAAGAGACTAAACAGCTAACAATATCCAAATGCTCTGAACACGATACGCTTTTCTTTTCTAATACGTCAGTAGTTACTTTGCTCAGAGCATCTTCTCCAATCAACTGAAACAATCTGACTTTTTTGTTTCTGCTAGATTAATTGGAAGCATTTACTGTCCAGCCTATTTTTAAGTCATTTAAAATATATACCATAATCTGCTGTCTTCGAAAATTGTAAGCTAGGCAATAGACTGGAGATCCTGTCTACAAATCGCGAATAAGAATGATTATTAAATACTTGAATCTTTTGTAATGGCTTTCCACTTGGTCCCCATGCAATAATATATCCATCAATTGAGCTGGAAAACAAAACTTTTAATTCTTTGCTATAATCTAATAAAGTACTACTTGATTACCAATATAATAGATTGGTAACCCATCCGATATGTTCTGTCCAACATGAAAGAAGTTTCCCAGATTCTGATTCCCAAACTCTTTCGATTACTTATTTTATACAGATACCGTATAGTTGCATCTATCATGAGACTAATGTTAATACCTTCACCAGCTGTCATAATTTCACGTCTAAATGGGTTGTATTGAACACAAAGTACTGGTTTAGGATGAATATCCATTATCGCATGTCTGAATTCCATAGCCATCTTGGAATTTTTGAGTTGGAACGCGAAATTTAAGAGTCAAAATATCACAAAATTTGAAAAAGATTTATTGATATTAAAAGACGAAAGATATCTACATATTATGCTTGTGTAGCTATGGTGTGAAGCAATGGAAAAGTATTTGACTTCCGGAACACTATCACATTTTTGTCGTGAGAGATATAACCTTTTATAATTCCCTGTGATAAAATATTAAACTCAAAAATTACTTGGTCAATCATTGAAACAAGTAAGCATTCAATCTCTTCTACTGTGTCATCTGCATTCATTTTCTGTGTGATTTGCCAAAGTAGACTGATTGATATTGAGTTACTTTCCATTATTCTATAACTAATCACTAAGAAAAACTAATTGGTACATTCTCTGAAATAGATTACGGTACAAGACTATTCTCGTGTGTTGTTCAATGAGCAAGTACAAACCATTCTTTAACAACCAGCTTCTCTGTATTTCAAGTTCTTTAGTGAACATCAAGAAATTCCCTTTTGATAGGTGAAGACATAAGTTTGAAAAGTATTGATCCAAGTGGAATTCTTTCAATAAGAACTCTGATGGTAGTACTCCACGTATCATTTTAATCACAATGAGATATTTTAAGAGGATTCTAATGTAAGTTATATGGTAGTAACTGAATACGTTCGTTTAGCCTTCAGTGTTGGTATGCATTTTTGAAACGCGATCTGAAAGTGTTTTTCAGCCTTGCATTAATTTGTCTATATTACCATTGCAAAACGATGAAAATGTAGTGCGATCTTTCCTGCTTTAAAGTTAAACATCACTGTGTCAGATTTTGGACACTTTAAATCGGTTGGTAAAAAATTTGGCAGCATTCGCAAAATATCTAACTATTTAAGCGACCAATGCTTACCTAGACTCGGCTTCATACCATCAAGACTGAACAATACAGAAAACTGAGAGTTTACAATGTAGAGTAAAATAGAGCATATATCTGATGAATCTCTTCATTTTAGCGTATAAATACTCACTTTGACACCATTGCGCACAATCTACCCAACTCAGCATTGGCAGTAATCCTAGTTTTTTCACTGTATGATGCCATGAGTTTGTCGTTCTAAAATACACATTAAATCTTTGGAAGCACCTTACCAATATAGATAAGTGTACCATTCCTCGGATCAAATGCTTGGTAAATGGAATCAACCATACATTATATGCAAGACGCTCTCCGGTATATACTCTACACGTTAATAATTGATAATCACTTGAACATGGTCAGAAATGTATCAAAGTTATTCCCCAATACAAACTTCAGATAAGCAACTATAAAATTGCTGTAGGTATCTGGTATAATTTTGGAAACATTTGTGTTATTCTAATGATATTATCGTTCCACTAGAATAGGTACCTTTAGTAAGTCCTGTATTTCGTTTCGCAGATTTACAGGCGTTAATTCCAGTTGATTCCATGGAAGCAATCTACATAGTCCTTCTGCATCTTGATTTGACAATGCCTTTTGAATTAGATTTAGCTGGTTATTCATAAGTATGTACTCAGATACGGTTGAAAAAAATGAAGGCAAAAAGAAGACATCAAAGTGATTAAATTTCAATATGCTGTTATATATTAAATTAGTTACGATCCTTTAGATCTTCATCAGAATTGAAATGGTATTGCACAGTAGTGAACCATGCCTTTGATGTGCAGTTGAAGTATATCAATCAATCTAATTTATTTGATTGTTTTGATTCAACATATATCTCCTTTACCATAGTAAATTGTAGTTGTGACTGAATTTGGTAAGGTGAAAAGTTTGTTCGTTACAATGAAAAAGAAGGTTGATTGACGAAGAGATTGATAGGATAGGTTTTGTTGATGGGAAAGAGCGGCTCTGGAAAGACTTCTATGCGTTCCATTATATTCGCAAATTATATTGCTAGAGATACTCGTCGACTGGGTATAACGTTTATCACTTAATGTTAGGTGCTACTAGTATCTATCTTTATAATTCCTAACCCTATTAGTTGATGTGGAACATTCTCATGTTCGGTTCTTGGGTAATCTAGTGTTGAATTTATGGGATTGTGGAGTACTTTAATAATATCGCATCTCATCTTATTAGGGCAACAAATATATTTATTGATTGATTAGGACAAGAATCGTTTATGGATGGTTACATTGCATCTCAGCAGGATCAAGTATTCGTTAATGTGGAGGTATGAGGTTACTTTATTGATTATTGGCAGATTTTGATTTACGTTTTCGATGTGGAATCTAGAGAATTTGAGAAAGATTTACAATCCTATCAAACCATGATCGAAGCTTTAGTTCATCACAGTAGAGATGCAAAAGTGTTTTGTTTGATTCATAAAATGGATCTTATCCAATTGGAACAACGTGCGAAAGTATTCTTCAAGAAACTAAAGTACAGGTGTTTGAAACCAAATCAAATGAATTGATTAAATTTTCCAATCCAATCAACCCAACTATTTTTGCGACATCAATCTGGGATGAGACCCTCTACAAAGCATGGTCCTCAATAGTCTATTCGTTGATACCAAATGTTCACCTGCTAGAGAACAGTTTGCAGCGATTGTGTACTATCTGTGAAGCATCAGATATCATTTTATTTGAAAAGACTACCTTTTTAGTTATCTCACACACAAAAGGGGTTACATATTCTGATTCCCACCGATTTGAAAAAGTCTCTAACATCATTAAGCAGTTCAAGCTAAGCTGCAGGTATATCTGAATTATTCATGTTAGCAAATCACAAGCATCATTTCAAACAATGGAAATTAGAAATCCGAATATGTCTATCTTTGTTCAACCACTGACTCCAAACACCTATATATTGGTTGTTTTATCAAACGCGTCTATTCAATCTGCTATTCCTATTATGAACATTCAATTATCTAGAAAGCACTTTGAAGAAATTGAACAACAAACTTAGTCATTTAAATACATGCAAGTTAGTAAATAATCTTATAAATTACCAACTATTCGATTCCTAATTGTTTCATTTAGAGCAGAATCAATAACTAAAAGGTTTACAATGCAATTTCAGGATTGTGAGTTATCATGATCTTTATTTACAGTTTTATAGCGCCGTTATGATTTAGAACTAGCAGTTGAGGTAGGCACGTAGCTGGTGCCATACATTGATTGTGCATCATCATGTCCAGCTACACTATTTTGTTGAGACCAGAATCTTTGGGGGGTATTGAAGTCATATTGAGAAACACCTTTCTCTACTATATCTGAAGATTCACTCTCTTTCTTTTGAAATAGGTCTAATTTCTGTACCTCAAAATGTCGATTTCTAACTTTGCGGATTGGCGAGGTTCTTTCTGCAGCACTTGGTAGTGCTTGCTTTTTAACATCGGTCGGAAACACGGTTTTTCCAAATTCTGCTACGGCTTCTAAGCATATAGGTGGCCAATTCAACTTGTTTGAAGTTTCTGCATCCTTGGCACTTTGTGCACCATACTTTGACAACCACTCGGACAATGGCTCTTGATTCATATTACTAGGCTTTGATAACTTTGTTTGGCCAGTAAATGGATTTGGTTCATTTGTACCACCAGGCGCTTGAGACCATTTATTCAATTCCTTTCCTCCATGCGAATCTGAATCATGGTGTTTTTTCACATTTCGATCGTTTTGAGCTTTTGAATTTGACTCAAAAGCATTTCCTTCTTCTTCTGCAATTCTTTTATTCGGTTCGAAGCGTTTCAATGTTGTGGAACTTGGGTTTTTAATACGCGACTTTCGGTCAGACATTTTCCGTTCTTTTAAACTAGCAGCAGAGCTTAGCAGACTGTTTTGACTTGCCCCAAACGAAGAATCTGAATCTAAATCGTCCGAATCTCGTTCATTTTCATCATCAGGAAATAAGTCATCTTGTTGTCCTCGTGCTGCTCGGTGATTTTCTGAATGATGTGGCAATCTTTCGATTTTCAATGTTATCTTTTTTTTGTTGTGGTATCTTGCAGTTCTTGATATGGACAAATATGGTTGGATTTTCTCGGCCACTGGGTTGTCGAATATTGGGACATTACGGCTATGTGCAGAACCCGAATTAGTATTACTTCGGTCATACTTTTGGGAAGATTTCTTCTCCTGTTCCGAATCTTGCTCATTGAGTTCATTGAGCATAACATCCATTTCTTCTGAATCTTTCAACTGTTCTTCATTATTGGGGGCTGCACCTTCGTCATTGGTGGACTTCGAATACGCTCTGTTTCTGTTTGGCTTGTTTGGGATTGCTTTTAATTTTGGCTTCTGATAAAGTTTTAGTTCTTGATTGGTTGTCATGAACGATGGTTTGTCGATCTCGAATTCGACATTGCCTATCCAAGTAGGATCATTCATAGATTTGCCATGCAAGTATCCCAGCCTGAAATTATTCGAAATACTTGACACCATTCCATACTGGTTTATTTTGCCTTCAATCAAAATGTTTGTTTTCATCTTATTTTTTGTGATACTCTCCAATCCCTTGATAGTATCAGCCAGCACTTTTTGATAAAATTCCGTCTTTTTGTTGTCTACTGCTGCGGGAACCTTTCATTAATTACTTTAGATATTTACAAAACGGCGAATCGGACTATCCGGTCTCTTGTATTTTTCTAGAAACAATTCAATATCCAATGAGCTTGACGGTAGATTCGTTCCTCTTGTTTTTGCTTGCTTTACGGTTTGTTTGAACGTATTAGTTGATTTAGCACTGTCAAACGACATTCCCGTTGCTTTTTTAGGCTTTGGCAATACAATACCGAGCATTTTCTTCCTATTATTCGCAAGTTGGATATGATGTTCGTCAAGGTCTAATCTTGCTTGATGAATTCTATCAGCCTGTCTCCAATACTCTTCACTTCGAAATAGTTCTTTTTTTTTCCTATTTTCTATAGGGACATCTAACTGAGATTCTGTAGCATTTGTATCTATTTCCATATAATTGTTTTTTGTTGGGACTAATTTGGCAATCGCTGTTAGTCTTTGCCTTTTCTATGTAAATATTTAGTTTAAAGATGACAAATACAAGCAATAAAGCATTCTTTCTGTCCATCTCTATCTTTTTGAATTCATTTTCTCGCTGCTCCGCCAAAAACAAAGCTTTTGCATCAATAGATAAATGCTGCTTTGCAATTTGATCCACCAATTGTTTTCTACGTGTATCTTTATCCTATAAATAAGAAAACAAACTAAAAATCACCTTCCTGTCACATTCTGCAATGAAATCGAACAGCATTATTGCTCGCTTCTCCTTCTTTAAGTTATCTTCGCGTTCTTTAGTAATGTCTCTCAGATCCTTTTTGAAATCCTTCTCTTTTTCTTTCTCTTTTGGATATGGTAGTAGACTTTGCCTCCTGTTATGCTCATTATGTCGTATGGTATTATCTACATTAGGTGAATTATTGAGCATATGAGAAAAGAAACAGTGAGTCTACGTCACTTTGTGTAATGGACGCGACTGTTCAAAATCTAGTTGATTTAATGATATTTAAATGATTTGATTCCCTTAGAACCGCAAGTATTAATTAAGACTTGTATTTTTGATTCATTTACAAGAAATCCATGAGGATAAACTCTTTACCATTGATTCATAAGCTATCAATTTATACAAAGCGACCAATTTATTCGTCTCTCATTTTTCATTGTCATTTCATGGTTCATTTACCTCACTGTCAGTCATTCATCCAACCCTGGTTTTCACTTTTTAATTTTATTACGTGAATATGACAAAGCAAGCTAATCCTACCGTTGCTGATAAGAGCACTGCAGTTCCTCCTGTAACAGAAATGGAAGTTGAAAGAACTGAAGAATCGATTCAAAAGGGTATTTCTTTTTATTGTAACAAAAGACATACAAAAAACTACAGCTCTCCTTGAAAGAGCAGTGTCTTCATTGGAATCTAGATTTGCAAATAGAGCACTTAGAGGAACTTCTGATTACCGACATTTGTTAACAGAGAACATCTTGAAATCTTCAATTGAAAATCTCGTACAGGACAAGTCATTACAATCATTATTGGCATCCTCTATTGGAGTATACTAAACAAAAACTCAAATTTTTAGATTAGTGTCGACGCAAATGCATCTGCAAAAACCTTAACTCCTGAAATAGAAATTTTTGTTGGGTTCCTGATCACCCAATTCCTATCAGACTCAAAGAAATTTGACAGTGGAATCAAAGTTGCAAAAGACTTAATTGAACGAGCAAAAGTATTAAACAGACGAACACTTGATCCTATTGTTGCCAGACTATTCTTTTTCCTTGCACACTTTCATGAAACTAAAGGAAATCTCACAGATATTCAACCGTTTGTTATTGACATTGCTCATCCTAGGTTCATTGTCGCTGCGCATCGCACTGCAACATTGCGCCAAGATAACGATACACAGGTATTGTCAACACTCTAATCATAAGGCCACATTGTTGAACATCTTGCTTAGAAATTACTTAAGCCTAAATTTGATCGATCAAGCAGATAAACTCGCAGCAAAGGCAGTATTTCCTGAAACGGTCGGAAACAATCAACTTGCACGATACATGTATTATTTAGGTAATTACGAAGATTTTAACTGGTACAGGACGAATCAAGGCTATTCAATTGGTACTGGAGACGATTTTGCCTAATTTGACAGGATTATTCAGCTTCACATCGTCATCTTTTGCAAGCAATTAGAAAAGCACCACAAAGTTCTGCAACTATTGGATTTCAACAGACGGTATCTGCATAAGTTGATGATTTATATTTAGGCACATAAACTATCAATCATTGTTCAATTGTTAATGGGGGAAATCCCAGAACGGTCATTATTTCGCCAAGAAGATCTCCAATCAGCGCTTGTACCATATCTTCATATTACCCAAGGTTTTTAAATCTTAATCTAATATGCAGCTGTGCGTGAGGGAGATTTGGGTAAATTCCAAGATTATTTGGTGCGTCATTCTGATGTGTTCCATGCAGATAAAAACATGACTTTAATTTTAAGGTATGCAAACCTTGATTGACGTATAGACTTCGTCATAATGTCATCAAGGCAGGTGTGCGCCGTATTAGTTTATCGTACTCTCGTATCTCTTTGAAGGATATTTGCCTTAAATTGCAATTGGATAGTGAGGAAGACGCTGAATATATTGTAGCAAAGGTATTCCTTAAGTTTTTTGCTTAAAACCAGGCTATTCGGGATGGTGTGATAGATGCAACGATTGATCATCAGAATGGCTCTATGAAATCCAATGTTTGTTTCGAAGTCTAACAATATTAGGAAATCATTGATATTTACTCTACTACAGAACCTCAGAACGCATTTCATGAACGTATCAGTTTCTGTCTCAATCTCCACAATGAATCTGTCCAAGCGATGCGATACCCACATGGTGCCCATAAAAAGGATTTGGCAAAAGCTGCAGAGCTGCTCGAACAGGAAAGAGAGCTTGTCAAGAATATCCAAGATGGGGAAATGGATGAAGATGATGACATGGGTGATTTCTAATGTCGTTAGATAGTAAAAATAAATAGTTTTTCTATGAGAGTATGATTATGCAAGTCATTGACCGTAAAGTTACAATTCTAAAAGGTTTTCCCACTGAATAGTTTGACCAAACTGTACAAGAGTGTGATCAAAACGCGTGAGTTCAATCTCTTTCTAATATTTTACCGCACACATCAACATCAACATGAAATTAAAGTTAAACCTACCACTGATATCAGTATATGTTTCGTGTGTATAATTACTATCTATTAACGGATAGGTTGGTGAAATGGCGTTAGTTATATACCATTTTTTAACAACAAAGACGGATGTTACACACACTATAGCTATTCTATCTATCATCCAATTTATTGCTGCATTATATATCAGTATTGAATGCACGCTTCGGTTGCACTCTGTATATAGGCTGACACTGTATATAGTTGTAAAAGTTCTAGTTGCCGCTAATCGGTAGATTCTCACGCTAACGATATTGATGGGGATAACGGCCACCTTATTCTTTTTATACTACTACAACCATACTAACCAGATTAGTGATGTATGTTTGGAAAGTGTTTGGTTCTTTTTCATTCAAGTAACTTTTGAGTTTTTTAACAATGAAGGTGATTTTACTGACTGGAGTGACCAATATTATAGCTAATATGGATACTAACGTGTATTGTTTAATCAGTAAGAACAAAGTCGGTCCTGAAAGTGAAAATATATTGAAATGATTTTTATTATTCAGTTTTTCATTGCTTGTTTAATTACGCGAATTGAGTGCATTTAATACATCCCTTCTATCTTCCTTTATCATAATCGACTCTACAGACACTCTTCATTTCATTGAATGAGTATCGTCATCAAATTATTAATCCACTTGTTTTGCGGTGTTTTTATTTAATTACATCCTGAAACGATTGGGTGACTGTGGCTTAGATGTTATAAAAACACTGGATTTGAACGTTAGTTTATTTTTCAGTTAAAGTATGTCAAAGGAAAAGGTTGCGATTATTGGATCTGGAAACTGGTAAGTTGCTATTGATGTCAAGATCTTATTATAGGGGTTCTGCCATAGCTAAAATTGTGGGTCGCAATGTTACCAATTTTCCTGAAATTGATAATGAAGTAATTAAATTTAATCAACTTATTCATAGGTTCGTATGTGGGTATTTGAAGAAATTTATCAGGGAAAACGATTAACTGAGATCATCAATACTACACATGAAAATGTAAAGTATCTTCCAAATATTCCATTGCCAAAAAATATTGTTGCTGTCCCAGAATTGTTGAAGGCTGTAGAGGGTGCTACTTTGCTTATATTTGTAGTTCCACATCAATTTGTAAAAGGTTGTTGTGAGCAACTGTACGATCGATTGGAGCCAAATGCCCGTGCCATTTCTTTAATTAAAGGTGTGGATGTGAGTAATGATGGGTTACAGTTAATATCTGACGTTATTGGAAGTCATCTAAATATCGACGTTAGTGTTTTAATGGGAGCTAATATTGCAAATGGAGTTGCAAAGGATGAATTTTGTGAATCAACAATTGGTTATAACATTTTAAGTAATGCAGAACAATTTTACAAACTATTTAATACCAAATACTTCCGAATTAGTATGGTAGAAGATGTAGCTGGAGCTGAATTGTGTGGGGCATTGAAAAATGTAGTCGCCATTGCTGCTGGATTAGTAGATGGACTAAAATGTGGAGATAATACCAAAGCAGCTATCATTCGTCTGGGATTAATGGAGGTATTTTTCAACACAACTGATATTCTCAGATGCGCAAGTTTTGTAAAGCATTTTATGCAGGAGTAAAAGATGAAACGTTTTTTGAAAGTTGCGGAGTTGCTGATTTAATTACCACTTGTTCAGGTGGCCGTAATAGACGTGTTGCTGAAGCGAGGGTATTAACAGGAAAGTCATTCGAAGTTTTGGAAAAGGAATTATTAAACGGACAAAAATTGCAAGGTTCCGGTACAAGCAAAGAGTTGCATCAAATTTTAAAAGATAAACATCTCATTCATGAGTGAGTCCATCATATATTTTCTAATTATTTTAGATATCCTATGTTTACCACTGTTTACCGCATATGTTATGAAGGTTTAAATCCTGCTGCCATTTTGGAAGAAATTTAGAGAATACAATCAGTTTCATTTAATCACTATTCTTAATTAATAAAAGGTTGTTTTTCAACTGTATTTGTTGATTATGGATTAGCTTGTTTATTTGCTGAAGAATTCTTAATTAGATTCACGTAATCGTGATAGACCTTATGCTTAGAGGAGAGTAACCCAGCCTCCCACAATTGAAACAAGTCTGGGTATAAATTCAGCACACTAATACAGCAATCAACATCCAACAACATGGTAGCAAGGAGAAGTCCCATTTCAGGAAACTCTCCTTCATTGCAAGCCGCTAAAAACAATCTAAGATCTAGTCAAAATCTTTGAATCATCTACCTTAACTCTGCTTCACGTCTACTAACTTCTTTTTTGGAATTTTTTGAAGGTGTGACACTCATTTGTGAATGTCTACGGCGAGCATCAATACTTGGATAACTTGTGTCGACTCGAGGATTATTTACTATTGGTAATTCAGCTAGAATAAGAAGTAAAAAACAATACTTGGATATGGCCAACTAAATTGATCATGAAGTTTCGTAAGAGTTTCCAACCAGTTAACGATTAATAGCTTGGTACTTCGCCTGAGTGGTTTTAACATACAATTGATACCTCTCTTGTTTTAACCAATGTGATATGGCGATGGAAAACATGGATGAAAACTTGAGGAATTCTCGAAATCGTCCCACAAGTACTAACGATCTAGCTTTATTCTGAATGAGCGTTTCAAAGAATAACTATAATTAGTGTATTGAGAATTACCATGTTTGATCGCTCTTGGGCAGTTCTATAGTTAAAAAACTAACGTCTTACAAGCTTTCTCTTGGTGATTGGGGTTGGGTTTTGCCAGTGGGAGTTTCGGCATCTGAACTATTAAAAGCATCAATTTTTACCAAAGATTGAACGCAAAAATCTGTACAGTTCAGAACCTGTTTCAAAATCATTGCTTTGTAATGATTTATCAAGTAATTGAATTGCCAGCTATTTCCTAACTTAATAGTTTTATGAGTACCTGACTACTGACAGACAATGGCTCCAAAGTTTGAATAATAATCAAATATGAGGTGGCAACACCTAATAATCCACAATCAAGCGATTTCTATAAAAATTACGGCTTGAATTCTAATGTACTTGATATAAAATTTTCGGATCACCCACAAGGGAAAAAAATCGTGGCCAAAGAGCCATTTCACTCTTTCGCGCGCAATTTACTATTATCTCCAATGATTTGGGAAATTGATTGATAAACTCTACGACAGATACGAGTGCATTATCTATATATTAAGAATACATCACCGTATACCTGCTTCTATTGATGAGTCTTCCTCCAAAGCGTTATGAAGCATCATCTCTAATGCGTGATTGAAATAATTCAGGTGTTGATAATACTTTCCAAATTCTAGAGCGCCTTGAACATTTCTATATATTAGTAACGATCAAAGGTGGTAATACTTGTGATGCAAAAAGTCGGAGATGATCAAGTGAACAAATAAATGAGTCTAAACTTGAACAAAAAAGATTAATACTTTAAGATCCGTGTTGAATTGTGATATAGACAATGCTTTGTTCATTGTAAGTTGTTGCTTGATTCCTACTAGCACTCCCTGGTCAAGCATTACCACTAACAATTAGTCTGAACTAGTTACTGAAAGGGTAAAAATCTAAGATCATGTTAAAAATTGGCTTATGTGTAGATGTGGAAGAGGTATTAGCCATTGCAAGTGGTTCAACTAGTATCTTGAATTATGTTAGTGTCAAAATCATCTAAACCTGTACACCATTTCCATCAAATGCCCAAATGGCCGACGTAAGGCGGTTCCCCTTATTGTCTTGACTACTGATCCAAAAATGCTCAACCCGAGTTGCCAGAATAGACGCTTTCCATTTTCCATTGTCTTCCCAAATCAGATTCAATCGCCCATTTTCTAGAATAATAATTGGGCGGTTTTCATATGCGACGTTCATTAAAGGATATCTACAAACTCCCTGGATACATTTCTGGTTAAATTCGGGGAAGCTTTCCAAGGAAAATTCTTGCCTGAGGATCAGTTGTATCTTGTCGTCTATTATAAATGACACCAAAGTACATACCTTCCATGCAAATAATTTCATGTGATTGAATAGTGCCAGCTTTAACGAGAATCAAAAGGAAATCGTCTGAAACATTAATTGACAAAATTTCAGTGAGTAACGTTTTTGAAAATAGTATCATTGAATCGTCCAATTTACTCTCACGAGAATATACGCGGATCTAACTTTAATTAATCTAGGTTGACTACCTCATACGAATCGTTATATAGGTTTTCACAAGAGAGGATTATGTATGATTTATACCAATGCATCCCAGTCACTCTAAATCCATTTTCCTATAATATAAGACATATATACTCAAATTACCTGATGCTCATTCCCAAATAGTTTCCATTTCCCATTTGCACAGTTGTAGTGTGCAAATCCGTGTTTACCAGCAACTGCAATAAATTGGCCATTGGTAGAAGTACAAATGTGCTAAAACGATTAGATTTGATGATTACTCTTATTGGCCAATTGACTGTTAAATACATATTTGGAATCTACTGTTCAATAATACCATATATACATGAATAGCACTCCAATTTAACGGATCCATTCCAACTACTGAATCATCAGCTTGCATTCCATCATAAATGAGTATTTTGTCAGACCCAATCAGAGATATGTTTTTGGAACTTTGCTGTAATTTTAATGTGTTTTGGAATTACATTGCATTGTGATGATGATATAGAAGATTTTGCAAATCCAATAACGTAAATATCCAATACAATTTCTAAAAATATGTTAAATTATACATAAAAACCGTTTTGATAAGTGCTTGCTGGTAGTAGAAAAAGATCATGAGTGCCAGGGGCCCAAAACTGCGTTTAGTTAGTAACGTGCCATTACAAGGGATTGAACTCCGGTGAAAAATGCTTCTTCTGTATCAGTCAATATTCCATCTCTAAGGGTTAAAAATTATGTTTACGGAGCATCCATAAACGTATCTTCACATATTGTGCTTGTCAATAAACTACCATATACACTCCAGACAGCAAACCCACCATATATCCATGATACTGCTAATGTATAACCATCTGCTGACCAAGAAAGTGATGTGACTGGACTTAATTTTAAAGGTATGCGTTTGGAGCTCTGTTGACTGATAAACAACTGATGAGAAAGTTTGGCTGTTAAATCTTTTAAAGACACTTCATATATAAATGTTATTCCTCTATTATTAGACGTTATAGAAAAAGTTACGTGTTTGTTCCGACTGCCATCAAGGAAAAGCAACTGTTAAAAGCAACAGTAGATGCTATGGTTTGATCATCAGTGGCCCTGTGAATACAGCATCCTGTCCAAGTAATTTTTGGGTCATTATCAAAAGGCTAAACATCAATAATGAGTTTCATACATTCAGCATTTGGATTTTGCGATGACAAAGGTAAACCCAACCTTTGCTTGTGACCAACGCTACTTTCCCAGATTCATTTGATTCAACTATTTGCGAAATGCCTTTTGAATGGAATGATTAATTGTTAAAATAAATACCATCAGTAGGGTCAATATAAAAATCCAGTAATTTCAAAAAGGAAGTCAACTTAACGTTCACTTCTCCATCCCACCCAATAGATAAGAGTGATGGAGGTTCGTTCACAAAGAGTAATAACTCTGATTTCAGAGAGACACCACTAAAGTCAATGATCTCAGACACACCAATTAATTATAGAATCAAACTCTAAAGATATGTTAAATCGGAGATAGAATTGTGGTGTTCCTTTAGCTTCCCCTGGACCTTTTGCATAATGGTGAGGACTGCTGAATACGAAATCTAACATTGGTGCTGTTTATAAGAAAAACCCAATGAATGAATACCATCTTGCTCTATCACTTGATAAAAGTGAACAAATCCTCTGTTTGTCTAAGGTTGAATTAGTGATTTCAAACATACCAAAACTACAATCTGATCCCCATATTGATTCCAAAGAATAGTAGTATTTAATCCTTCCTGCTTTATGGATTGTTCAGCTCTAGATACTTTTGCTAGTAATATTTGAGGCTACTTTTAAGGATATTTGTTTGAATACTTTGCAAGACCATAAGAATAATGTATTTGCAGATAAAGTCGCAAACAAAGCTGTTTTAACATGATGAGCGAAAGTAATCAGAGTAGGATTAATAGCATTTGAATTTGTAATATTGGATTGCAGTTTTCGTTCTGTCAATATCCTGGGTGTTCCAACAGCAATAAGCATAAAAAGTCAAGAAAGGAACAATTTTGAAATTGAAAGAAATATCATGGACACTAATCAATCGAATCATTAAAAATATGTTAATCTGAAATATATCGCATTCAATTGTCTCTTTTTCTCTTACCATTGTAATGGTAAATTACTTATTATCGCATATACGGAGTTCATCAACCTTTAGACGAATCTCAAATTCATTTCCTTATGTACTGAAAACTCCTCAACTAAAAGATTTACAAACAAGTAAAATTCAATTGGAAAATGGAATGAATGTTGTCCTGTTGAGTGACCCTCAAACACCAACGTCCGGTGCTGCTTTATCGGTAGAAGCTGGAAGCTGGCACGATGGGAAATATAATGGTACTGCTCATTTTTTGGAACATATGCTGTTTCTCGGGACTAAAAAATTTCCAAACGAGAATGATTATGAACGATTCATTTACGATTCCAATGGGTCCCTTAATGCGTACACGTCAAATGATCATTCAATGTATTATTTTGATTCTTTAAATCCATCCAAATTATCTGGTGCTTTGGATAGATTTTCAAGGTTTTTCTATGAACCACTTTTCAATGAATCTTGTGTCTCTAGAGAGATGAATGGTATTAAGGAAAAAATATCTTACACGTAGCTGTCGATGAAGAATACCAGAAGAATAAAGAAGTAGACGGATGGAGATTATTGCACGTCAGAAAAGTACGTTTGTTCCTCTAACTTGGATTAGGCACTAGCTCCAAAAGAGCACCCGTTCAGTGGTTTCAATACTGGAAATTTGGAAACAATGAAATTGATTAATCGGGACTATTTAAAGAACTGGTAGTATTGTTACCTAACTTTCAGGTTTACAACGCATTATTCAGCAGACAAGATGAATTTAGTGATTCACGGAAAAGAATCTCTGGATGAGTTAGAAAGCATGACATTGGCCATGTTTTCTAATGTACCAGCTTCAAGATTAGTCGTAAAGAAGTTACACACCCCACTCTTCCAATCGATCAAAGGACAAGTAGTATGGATAGAGCCTGTCAAACAAATTAAGCAGTTGTCACTCTCTTGGGAGGTACCTGAGGAGTTCTTGGACTTAAACACCAAACCTTTAGTGTTTGCTTCATATATCATTGGTCATGAAGCGAAAAAGTCTCTACTATCAAATTTGAAAGATCTCGGATATGCGGAAAGTCTGTCAGCATATCATTCCGTGATAGGGTTAGATAATGTCCTTTTTGAAATAACAATCTCACTCACTGAAAAAGGACTTCAGCATTGGAAACATGTTGTTGAACAAATACATTCTGGTTTAAGGGTTTTATTTCAAACACCATGTCCTAAGGTGAGCAAGCTCAAAGTAATCTAATTTTAGTATCTATTTGATGAACTTAACATGGTTCAAAAAATGAATTACGAATTTCAACAAAGATCATCTACTGTTGCATTGTCATCTTGTAGCTCATTAAGGCGTGAGGGAATAGACACTTTCCCATTTCGATCTCTGTTCATACAAGAATTTAAACCCGAATCCCTGGAGTTGTTATACAAGATTCTTGTGCCAGAAAATTCATTCATCACAGTAATGGGGAAAAATGAAAGTATTGTTTATGATAATGTTGAAAAGTGGATGGGCGCGAGATACACCGTTTTCCCATTTGAATCCAGTTTGAATTTACGGTCCACTATTGATATCCCTCATCCAAATCCATATATTCCAAAGAATCTCAGTCTATTGAACCATAGTGATACTTTCCAAGTGCCACAGAAACTAAAAACAGATGTAGGCATATCGTTGTATTACTACCCCGACCATACGTTTCTTATCCCAAAAAGCGACTATATTTTCATCATCAAAACTCCAAAAATTGATCCAGAAAATATTGATATGCTGTGTACTGCAGCATTGTATCTAAGGTTTCTAATACTTTCTTATCAACAGATTCGTAACAGAAGAAATGAATGAAATCAGTTATTATGCTACCACCGCCGGGTTGTCTTATAACGTTTGGTTAGATAAGAGTTAAGAGAGTTCAATTAACAATTTAGATAATTCTATTGGTATATCTGTCAGTGGTTATAGTGAAAAGTCTTTGGTTCTGTTAGAATCTTTATTAGACATTTTAAAATCACCTCGGCTGACTATGGATAACTTTATGATATACCGCTCCAGTCAATCTAGACAATACCAAAATAGATCAAAGAATTCTCCTTTGCAACAAGCGTCCGAAACGTATCACAGCCTTATCCTTTCAGATTATTTTAAATCTAAGCAACTTTCTATAGCTGTTGAAAAAATTCAGTATGAACACCTGGTTAACTTCTCTGCCTGTCTCTTTGAAAGTTACCTGATAGAGGCATTTGTCGGGGGAAATGTTTCAGAGCTAGACGCAGTTACTGCTTGTCAATTAGTAAAAAGTAAATTGAATGGTTCTGTTTGCTCTGAATACGAAATTAAGAAAACCAATATCATTCCATATCAAGAAGCGTATCGTTGTAAGTCAATGGAGTTGGAAGTTAGTGGCAATGCATTAGTTTGGTCTACTATGGCTGGACCTAGAACGGATCTTTCCAGATGCAGCTGGGAGTTTTTAGACAAATTGGTTAAAGAACCTTTTTATTCAGAACTGCGCACGAAACAACAAGTGAGTCGAAAATCTTTTAACAATTTAGACAGGATATTCGGTTTCTTCTGGATCTCTGCAAGTGGATAAACATTTAATTCTTACTGCTCACATACAATCCAGCTTATATGACCCTAGAGATTTGCTCAGTCGTGTGGAAATGTTTTACGAATCATTCCTGCAAGAGATACACGAATCAAAAGATGTTTTGACTCGATTTGGTATACAGTTAAACTATTCACATTAGAGTCAATTAGAGCGTCGACAATTGAAAGACTGAACAACCCGTTTGACCGTATGAGTTCCAAAAATATGTTTCTCAACTACTTGGCATATGAAGAAAGTGGAGATTTTGGAATGCTAGAGCGAAGAATCAAGTTAATGGAAAACTACACTAT